>JASXTE010000018.1:12017915-12297915 GCA_030280995.1 Hemileia vastatrix | reverse complement strand
AACCAAAAAAAAAACAAAAAAAAAACACCAAAAAAAAAACCAAAAAAAAACCAAAAAAAAACCCAAAAAAAAACCAAAAAAAAACCAAAAAAAAAACCAAAAAAAACCAAAAAAACAAACCCAAAAAAAACCAAAAAAAAAATTAGCAAAAAAAAAACCAAAAAAAAAACCAAAAAAAAACCAAAAAAAAACCCAAAAAAAACCAAAAAAAAAACCAAAAAAAACCAAAAAAACCAAAAAATACCAAAAAATACCAAAAAAATACCAAAAAAAATACCAAAAAAAACCAAAAAAAAAACCAAAAAAAACCAAAAAAAAAGACCAAAAAAAACCAAAAAAAAAGACCAAAAAAAAACCAAAAAAAACCAAAAAAAAAAAATTAAAAAAAACCAAAAAAAACCAAAAAAAAAACCAAAAAACCAAAAAAAAAAACCCAAAAAAAACCAAAAAAAACCAAAAAAAACCAAAAAAAAACCAAAAAAAACCAAAAAAAACCAAAAAAAAAAAAAAAAAAAAAAAAAAAAAAAAAACCAAAAAAAAAAAACCAAAAAAAAACCAAAAAAAACCAAAAAAAACCAAAAAAAACCAAATAAAAAACAAAAAAAAACCAAAAAAAAAACCAAAAAAAAAAAAAAACCCAAAAAAAACCAAAAAAAAAACAAAAAAAAACAAAAAAAAACCCAAAAAAATAAAAAAAAAAAAACCAAAAAAAAAACCAAAAAAAAAAACCAAAAAAAAACCAAAAAAAACCAAAAAAAAACCCAAAAAAAAACCCAAAAAAAAACCCAAAAAAAACCAAAAAAAAAAAACCAAAAAAAAACCAAAAAAAAACCAAAAAAAAGCAAAAAAAACCCAAAAAAAACCCAAAAAAAAACCAAAAAAAAAACCAAAAAAACCCAAAAAAAAAAACCCAAAAAAAACCAAAAAAAAAAAACTAAAAAAAAAACCAAAAAAAAACCAAAAAAAAACCAAAAAAAACCAAAAAAAAAAAAAAAAAAAAACCAAAAAAAAAAAAAAAAAAAAAAACCAAAAAAAACCCAATAAAAAAAACCCAAAAACCAAAAAAAAAAAAAAAAAACCAAAAAAAAAAACCAAAAAAAACCAAAAAAAAACAAAAAACAAAAAACAAAAAAAAACCCAATAAAAAAAACCCAAAAACCAAAAAAAAAAAAAAAAATTAGCAAAAAATTTAGCAAAACATGAAGTAAAAAAGATAAAAATAACATACCTGGAGAGATGAGTTGAAAAAAAAAAAAAAAAAAAAAAAAAAAAAAAGAAATATATAAGTGAAATTTAAGTGAAATGGTTTGAGATATGTAGGAAGAGAGGAGAAAATGGATATGAGTGAAGAAAAAAAAAAAAAGAGAGAGTGACTGAAAAAAAAGATGTGTTTGCTGAACCTATGCAATTTCATGTTGAGTTGATGAAAGAAAACACAGAGAGATAGAAAAAAAAAAAAATAAGACTTTAACAGCAAATTCAAAAACCAAAAAAACCAAAAAAAAAAAAAAAAAAAAAAAATATATATATATATATATATATGACAAAACAAAAATTTGACCATTCTCATTGAAGAACATATGCAAATTGATCATTTGAAGAGAATGAAAAAAAAAAAATTAAAAAAATTAAAATTAAAATGGTGTTGAAAAATGTTGGAGTGTTATTGGAAGAATTTTTTTCCCTCTTATACTAGTTGATTGAGAAATAAAAGTGTTGGATATAGTCAGATGTGAATCAACTTGTTCATCTTCATACAGCTCTAACCATTAGATTGTTGAGGTCAACAAGTAGGTTATGAAGTATAGTGCAACACAGAATCCAGTTGATCACTGCCTCCATTTTCAGATTTATTTCTAAGAGGACTTCTTAATTCCCTTAAACTAGAAAAACAGCCTTTCAAGATTCCAATAGAATGTTCAATACAGACTCTTGACTTTGCCAAATGATTGTTGAATTTGGCATTTTGACTGTCTTCTGAAGCTGCTCCCCGAAAAGCAGGAAGTACATACTTTCCATTCACATAAGCAGAATCTGCAAGAAGATACTGATCTTCATCAAAGAATTTTTCAGGTTCATTTGAAATTTGCATTCTTTGGAACACGTAGGAGTCATGACATGAGCCAGGATAGCCAGCAAAGCATGATATAAATTTTTTTTGTTTACGTCACATATAAGCTGAACAGAAATTGAATATCTCTATAAAGAAGATATCTTTGTTTGTGTTAGTTTCAAAGAGAATGAAAGGAGTTAAAAATAATCTACCTCTTTTTACGGTCAAAGTAATTGTTTCCACCTTGAGCAGGTTTCTGGCTCAAAGGAATAGCAGTACCATCAACAAAACCAATACATCCTGGGAAGCCCTCTGCTTGCATAACCTGAGATGATTCAAGTCACTCTTTTTTTGTTGGCCAGGTGAGAAGTTGATGGCAGTGATGCATCGTTTGGTATAAGTGTTAACTGAACCATACCCTAAATCAAAGACATTTTCTAAACATTTCAAAGCGGCTCCATTACCATTTGAACCCAAACAACATAGTGTGATGGCCAATTGAATTGAAGGATGTCATTCTTCTTTTTGAGAATTATTGTGAAATATGGGATGATCCTGAATAAGCTCAAGCAATTTAAGGAAACATTCCTGAGAAGTCCTGAACAGCTGTCTAAAACTGGGTGTAGATAGGTTAAGAAGTGTTTGGATGGTGTACTTGGGGGTATGAAGTACTTGAGGCTTTCTGGGAAGAAGGTAACGTTTCCTGGCCATTTTTGATAAAAAGACAAAATCTTCTTCTTCTAGATCAGAATCAGAATCAGAATCAGAGTCCAAGAGCCATGAAAGTCATTGCTTTATGTAATTTATTACAATTTGAAAGTGAGGAAGGCATAACTCTTATATGATATGATATGAAAATGTAAATGATGTACAATGTTTTGAGTTATGAAGTGTTATGCTGCAGAGTGCTGCGTATGAATGGGATGATGCTGACAAATCAGTGAAATGGGACTTGATGGTGAAATCACCACTTTTGGTTGAGAAAGTGCAGATTTGAGTGAAATAAGTGACTTTTTTCACTTTTGAAATCCACCAGTATTGGGGCTAGTGTGTTTTTGGAAATCTGCACTTAGATAAGTGCAGATTTGCTAGAACTGACACCCCCTATTATATTAAAAGTTGAATGACATGGTGACCATTTATTTCCAAGTACTGTACATATATGCTCACACATACTTCTTTATTTATTTTTAATAAAATAAGAAGGGAGTAGGGGAGAGCAAAGAGCAAAAAGGGAGGGAAGAAGAAGCAGAAGCAGAAGATGATTTGACTTTTCCATCTCACTGATAATCAAAAAAAAAAAAATTATTTATTTATTTTAGTTTGTTAAGTATGCACAGATGAGGTTAAGTTAGGTTTTAAGTCAAGTTAAAGCAAAGAGGGGGCCAGAGGAGGGGGGATATATATATATATGATTAATTAGTTCACTTATTTAGCTACCTAACATTCTTCTTGTCTACTTTTTTTTTTTTTTTGTGTGTGTGTGTGTGTGTGTGTGTTACTCTTCATATATATAAAATAAGGTGTGATCTTAAGTTTTATGTGAGATCTTTTCGATATTGAGTATTTATTAAATCAATCTAGGTTTCACAACCGACCAAGTCAAAGCTCCACCAGCCATTAAAGTAGAAGCAATCAACATTTTTTGAGGACCAGCTAATAAATAAATAAATAAAAAATGATTAGATTTATATATATATATATATATATATTAAAAGAATGAATGAAAGGGATATAGATATAAAGACCTGTGCATCGAAAGAGAGCTCCAGTAAGAGCACCAGCCATGACAGAGTTCCAACTATCATGTCGTTCACGATATCGATCTAATGTGCAATTAAAAGCATTGTACATTAAAGCTTTTCAAAAAAAAAAAAAAAAAAAAAAAAAAAGAAGAAGGATGTTAAAAGACCAAAAAGAGTGAGATAAGCAAGATGAGAAGGATTACGGAAAAGAAAGGGAAGAAGAGAGAGAGAGATACCTAATACACCACAGGTATTACCGGTAAAACTTCCACGCCTGGTGATACCGTTTAAGATAGCATTCAAACGAAGACGCCAACTGATGGGAGGTATTTTATTGAAGTGATTGATATTAGGAAGACTACTAGAGGTAGGGATGATTGGTGGACGAAGAAGCCTTGAATAAGCGATAGCACGAGAACGAGCATAGCCATCTTTGAGACCCCATAAACCCCCGAGAGCTAAACCGGAGACATAAACCGTTCCAGTACCATAACACAATTCGTCACTCCAACCACGATTAGGCAAAACGGATTGAGCGCCGACGATGGAGGAGAGGGCGGCATCATCGAGAGACAGATAATCGAGATGGGAGGAAGGGATGGAAAGAGGATGAAGAGAAGCAGGATGAAGATAAGGAGCCAAGATGGAGTGAGCGTTGGGAGGAGGGGTGGCCGGGGAGGAGGGATGGGCAAGAGCAATAGGGACGGAAGAAAGCAACTAAGCAGCCTCGCGAAAGAGAGAGAAGACGGAGATCAGCGGACTTTAAGGCACTCCGCGGCCAGACAAGGCCCACGCTCTCACTGACCTGCTCTGGACTGTCGACCGGGTGAGCCATGGCCAAGGAGGGTTAGGGGATGAGTTGGGGGTTGGCGCCACAGACTGGCAATCGAAGCAGCCAACTGCCACTCGGTCACCCGCGGATCAACACATCCATCACTCATAGCGGTGCTTCTTCAAACGGACGTTATTTGTTTAGAAACAATTACAATTAAACGTGTGATGTCAAAGCAAGAATGACAGGTGGCTATGATGATTTACTTTTCATTTTATTGTCTTTCATCGTTTTGGTTTCACGTTTAGTAGTCCAATGAGAATGATGAATGACAAAACAAAAGATTATGTTGTTGGAAAATTAGATTTAAAATAGAAGAAGATATTCATGAAGATGTTAAAGCTTGGAGATCAGTTTAGGTAGAATAAACATAAGAAAACAATTCATTTTAATGTTCAACAGACATCATTAGCATTATTAACTTTAAATGGAGATGCAGTTGATATTAAATTTTTAAAAAATAAAAAAAACTGTTGATTGATGTTTTATTGCATTTAGTGGGATTGATTTGATTTTTTACTTTTACTTTTAGTTTTAGTTTGATTTTAATGTTTAACATATTAGGGGGTATCAATGTTCAGGGATCCACAATTAGGGATCTGGAATTTTTTTTGCCCAGGATCATAAATTAAAAACTGTGGATAAGGAATCCATGATAATACATTATCCCGCCTCTTATACCCCAAGTCCCATTCTTAACTCCTGATCCCATACTCATCTCTTCCATGATGGATTTGCAAGAAAGTCACATGACTTATAATTCCTGATGCCATCCTTAAGTCTTTCCTCACTCTATACTACTTAATTTTGGTGGCAAACACTTAAGTTTTTTTTCTATCTACACACCCCAACTGCACATTTGGTGGTGAATTCCCACTTCCCTCATCACATAACCCTTCCACCAACAACAATGAAACATCTCTCTACTAGGCAGCTAATTCACTCAACTATGAATTCTATTATTTTTCTTATAGTTCTTTACTATAAATTTGACTCTTATTTGGATGATGCTTTAGCTTATATTTGTTTTCTTTCCAAAAAGCATTACATAAGCCCAAGGGGGCCAAATCTTCTTTATGTTCCCAGATATGATCTCCACTCCATTCTCATAATTCCTCAATTAAACTTCACCCAATTCTTTCTTCAAACTTTATCAACTTATCTCTGAACATCCTATCTTTCATAACAATTCTCAAAATAAAAAGGGTGATCCTGCTATTCAACTTGCTGTTGCACTATGTCGCTTTGGCTCAAATTGAAATGGTGCTTCTGTAAGACATTTTAAAAATCTCTTGATCATAGGATATGGGACAGTGATATTATACACCAAGCACTGTATGATTACTATCCTTTCCCTCAAGTCTCAACCACTTGCTTGGCCAACTCCAGAACAGCAACTTGAATCCTCTCAAGTAATGCAAGCTGATGGTTTCCCTGGCTGTGCAGGTTTTGTTGATGGCACAACTATACCTTTGAGTCACAAGCCTGCTCATGATGGCAACCATTATTTTGATCGCAAAAAAAGGTTTCTTCAAAATCTTCTCCGATTTCTCATCCTTCATAAACTAACTTTTTATCTTCTTTCTAGATACTCTATTGCTGTTCAACTTGTATGTGATGTCAATAAAAATATTTATTGCTTTTCATAGTGGCTGCCCTGGATCATGTCATGACTCTTCCATCTTCCAAAGAATGAGGATTTCTCAAACCCCTGACTCATACTTTGACAAATCTCAGTACCTCCTTGCAGACTCAGCATATGCAAGTGGAAAGTACATTATACCTGCTTTCCGTGGTGCAAGTTTAGAAAATGACCCCAAAACTAAATTTAATTATCACCCTGCCCAATCAAGAGTACAGATTGAACATGCTATAGGTATTTTAAAGGGATGATTTTATAGTCTTTGGGGGCTCAGACTCCAATTTTGAAAAAAAAAGTGGAGATCAAAACTGCAAATCATTGGATCTTGACTTGCCCTATACTCCACAATATCCTAGCTGATTTAAAGGATGAGTGGAATGATCTATATGAAGAAGAGGATCCTGAACCAGCACCGGCTCTCCCCTCCCTTGAATCAAAAAATATTCTTTCCACTGGCATATGCTCTGTTTTTATGCCAATCACCCTCCAAAATTTTGAAACACAACACTTTTAATTTTATTTCATACTCTTCAAATGGTGAGCTTGTCTGCTTCATTCACTTGGGCTGGTCTTTTTGTTTGTTGCATATTCATTTATTTATTTTTATTTTTATTTTTATTTATTTTTTATTTTTTTTTTTGAATTGAATTGAATTGAATTGACAGTGAATATCTTTTTTTTTTTTTTTTTTTTTTTTTTTTTTTTTTTTTTGGATGGCTCATTGGTTTTTCTTTCACCAGGTCAACATGAAATTACATATTTTGTCAGTGGTTTTTTTTTTTTTTTTATTTTTTATTTTTTTCTTTTTTTTTTCATTCATCAGTTTTAACCTTTTCATCCTCTCCTCATCACATCCCTCATATATATTTTGGTTGGTTTTATTTTCTCAAATCAACTCACCAGGTATGTCAGCCTGTATATCTCCAGGACTGAGTAAAAAGTAATTATAAGTTATGTTAAACACATGAACTATACATGGGAATAATAAATAAGAGTACACAAATAGTATACATAAGTAAAATTATGATAATACACAAAAAATGCCATTATAACACCTTATATACACGCATATATCCACCTTTTATAGGTCTTATGTACTTAATATTAAGTTGGAATATGTTAGGGTAATCTTAAGAACCTTAAGTATAAGGCTACATAATTTTTAAGTACACTTAAAGCTGTTATATTCATTGTTTTATGCAAAAAACAAGAAATGCGCTTTATTTCACTTAAAAGTTGACTATATGCGCTATAAAATTGAGAATATCAAAATTGCGCTATGACAGATCAATTGGGCTCATTTAGAACTATTGATTTGGCTATTTAAATGCATAAAAATAACACTTTTCAAATTTGGTGTTTTTTTATGCCAGAAATGGCTTCTGTGTACTGGCCACATACTGCCTGCTTTTTTCCCATGTGAATAGCTTCATTTTTAGCAAAGTTAGCTTTTTCACACTATAATTACCCCACATTCTACGCCCACTGTGGGGAAACACACTAAAATAGGCGACAGGCGCTTATTTAGTGTCCTAGCTTAATTAATAATGCATTGACCTTGTTTATATGCACTAATTTCATTAATAACCTCACTCTTGGCACTTTATTTCATCACCACGCTTAAATTCACCTAATTTTAGTCAAGGATTTACCCGTGCAAGAGCCTGCCAAGAACTGCATGTAGTTACCCCACATCTCATGCTCTTTTTTAAGTTTTTGGGTGGTTTCTCAGTCAATTTTGGTTATTTTTGAATGGGAATTTCACGTAGTATAATGTCAGGATTAGCCTTATTATTTCTACAGTCAATCCCCCTTATTATTAAGCTATTATTAACCTTAAAAAGTCTCCTTTAGTCTTTAATATTATTGTTTTATACGCATATACTCTCTTTTTGTCTTTTTCTTTAATTTTGATGGATTTCCCTTATTATTACAGGATTTTGGCAGTTGTTACTCTTCTAATTATGTCATGGGTTACTGGGAATGTTGATGGGAATGTCTATTAGTTGTTTAGAGGCGTTATTAACTGTGTATTGGGTGGTACATCAAGGGAACTATTGGGGAACTCAGTGTGTATAAAAGGAGGAGGTTTTTGGGTTGTATTTCTTCATTCTTTATCATTACAATTTAACCAATATAACCAAACCAATTTACAATACATATCAATTAGTACTTTTATAAGACTTTTGAATAGTATCTGAATTTATATAATCTATTTTTCTACCAACTATAAAGATTGTAAGCCATATATAAGAATAGTGAGAATTATATTACTGAGACCTCTATATTTGATTATATTTTACAACTTAGTGGATTAAAACTACAGTATTCATATAGGACCATTAAAATCTTCTAGACAACTGACTATTCAAGCTAGTTCACGTCCTTGTACTTGACCTTAGCCTGACAATTGGGGACCTTTCCTCAAGAATTCTGTTATAATCCTGTAAGTGAAATTTTCAAAAGAAGGTGCATGTAAATAATATCCCTATAGAAATATTTGGATAATTACAACAGTTTGGGGTCACTTATATAGTGATTTCAGAAAAAGAAGCCCTGTTATATAATAAAATTGTGATATTGAATCATCAATTTTACCACTAATTTAACATATAATTGTTCTTAGTGGGAGTCTGTCAATAGACCAATTAAATTTGTGATCTTTGCAGATAATAACCAATTAAACTGATTAATTGTTTTCTTTTTACAGGACTCTTAATCCCTTTTTATTGGTTTGTAAAATTCATTTAATATTTAGAAAGAATCTTACTAACAAATTTTCTTTTTTAAATATAAATACACGGCTACATATTGTAGAACAGTTAAATCAAGTGACCACATAAAAGCATATTTGACTTTTGGCACTTAAAAATTCACTTAATACCAATAAGTAAGCAATAAAATTGTCTTCAGTGGTAATAATAAATACTGGTTAAACTCATTTTTTGAAGTTTTTCAAATCTAAACTTTCAATTCTCTAAAAATTCCACGTAAAAATGTGTGACAACAATGACATTGTAAGTAATAAGGCAAAACCTTATAACTTAAGAACTAGAGCTGAAAGACCTGTTGCAGGACATCCAAATGGAGGGTCAAGAATCACCAGTAACAATAAACAACACCCCACCAATGTCCATGGAGGAAAAGGAAAAGCTCTTAAAACAAATGTCAATAAAGAAGTCCAAAAACACCTTACAAGAGCAAATTCACTCCCTCTCAACCCTACTAAATACACTAACAATAAGAGTAAACAATATGTTAGACCAGATCAACAATCTGGAGAAAAGGGCGGCACAGGGCTTTATAGAAGTCAACCAGGCTCTAGTGGATATAAGGTCTCATCAACAACCAGTGGCACCAAATACCACAGCAACACCTCCAGTCCCAGAAGAGGACCAAAAGATAACTGTAAGCAAATGGAAGTGGGATTGGTATGCCCAAAACTACAACAGTCCTCCTCAACAGGGATCCAGCAGTCACCCTTACAGGGGAAAGCCAAGGAGAGGCAGGGGAAATGGAATAAGACCATGGTAAGTCATCCATCTTCTCAAGATCAATTATATAATCCTAACAATGAATTACTTATAGGTAATGAAATTGATAGAGAGTTATTGGATATAATTGATAAGGATTTAAAAAATTATTCATTTGAAAATAACATGTTAGACTTGTCATTACATGAGGACAATGTACATAGTTTTATTGATCACCAGGAAAATACTATTAATATAAAAATGGAATCAAATGAAGAAAAAATTGACCCTGATGATGAATCTTCTGAATTGGAAACAGACAAAATTGAATATTTTCTGAAAGAAAATCCAATGGAATCAAAAATAATTAGTAAATTATTATTGAGAATTGAAAAATTGGAAGAATTCTCTAGAGAGTCCAACAATAATACAGAAAGTGTATTATTAAGCATCACACAATCATTGAGTACAACAGCCAATAAGTTAAAAATTATTGAGAATTCAAATAATGAATTGATCAATGAAAACAAAAGATTAAATTCTGAGATTAAAGATTTAGAAATTAAATTAGAACATTCTCAGAATATTATGGCCACCATAGAGGGACGTGTAAAATTGTCTTTTTCAAATGTAAATGATACTTTAACTCATGTACCTGTAATAAAAGATAGGTTACAAAGAGTAGAAATTGAGGTAGCCAACATTTTGAAAAATACTGAAACAATAAAGGATAATACCTCTTATGTAGAAAGAGTACCAGTTTTTATGAAACACTCTAATGATAAACCAATGATGGAACATGAACATAGTGTCATGGGCTCTGAGAATATAAAATCAGTAAAAGATGAAATTAATGATCATCTTTCTAAAGTGAGTGAATTAATCAATATTCCTCAGGTTAGGGAAGCTAAAACTAGCCAAAAGAACTGGCCTAAGTTAGATCAGTACCCTTCTTTTGATGGGGATTCAAAATCTGATTGGCAACAATTCATACAAAGAATTGATAACTTAAAATTTTCATATAAATTACCTGATGAAGAAATCACTTCAAAGTTAATATCTTTATTTACAGATGTGGCCTTATTATGGTTTGAATCTGTATTGAGTGAGGGAATTAATTACTCCTGGAATGAATGGAAGGCACTAATTGAAAGGCAATTTGGTGGCCCAAAATTTAGAATCACTCAACAAAGACTGTATGAAAGGGCCAGATATAATCCAAATGCTGGAGATAAACCCATGGTCTTCTTAATGAATTTAATAAAAATCATGAAAGCTATGGATCCAAAAATGGATTATGAAGAGTGGAAAGAAAAAATAATATACAAATTGCCTATATCAGTTAAAGACATTATTGTAGCTAGAACTGAAACTGTCAGAGACACCTCTGGATTCATTAATATATGCAATGAGATATTATTAAACCACAAGTATGAAACCAAGTATAGTAATTACAGACAAAGTGTTGACGTGGTAAAACCTACTAAAAGTAAGTTACCAGTGGAAAAGAAAAAACCTTCAGCTCCCCTTGTCCCTAAGAGACAAGAAAATAACACTTGTTACAAATGTAATGAACCTTGGGTTAAAGGTCACACGTGTAAGAAAAGAATAAATGTTATTGAAACCTCACAGAATTCTGAGCCTAGTAATCATGAAGATGAGAATGTGGAATCCAGTGAGGATTGCAAAAGTAACATATCTTACAGTGATGATGAAAGAGCCTGCCAATAACTGCATGTAGTTACCCCACATCTCACGCTCTTTTTTAAGTTTTTGGGTGGTTTCTCAGTCAATTTTGGTTATTTTTGAATGGGAATTTCACGTAGTATAATGTCAGGATTAGCCCCATTATTTCTACAGTCAATCCCCCTTATTATTAAGCTATTATTAACCTTAAAAAGTCTCCTTTAGTCTTTAATATTATTGTTTTATACGCATATACTCTCTTTTTGTCTTTTTCTTTAATTTTGATGGATTTCCCTTATTATTACAAGATTTTGGCGGTTGTTACTCTTCTAATTATGTCATGGGTTACTGGGAATGTTGATGGGAATGTCTATTAGTTGTTTAGAGGCGTTATTAACTGTGTATTGGGTGGTACATCAAGGGAATCATTGGGGAACTCAGTGTGTATAAAAGGAGGAGGTTTTTGGGTTGTATTTCTTCATTCTTTATCATTACAATTTAACCAATATAACCAAATAAATTACAATACACATCAATTAGTACTTTTATAAGACTTTTGAATAGTATCTGAATTATATAATCTATTTTTCTACCAACTACAAAGATTGTAAGCCATATATAAGAATAGTGAGAATTATATTACTGAGACCTTTATATTTGATTATATTTTACAACTTAGTGGATTAAAACTACAGTATTCATATAGGACCATTAAAATCTTCTAGACAACTGATCATTCAAGCTAGTTCACGTCCTTGTACTTGACCTTAGCCTGACAAGGTAAGTCTTTTTTTTATTTTTTATTTTTTTTTAATCATTTTTGTTGTTCTTTTTTTTTTCTTTTTGCTAATCATGAATTTTGCATTTTTTTTTTGCAATTTTTTTTTTTTGGGGGGGTTTTTTTTTATTTTTTTTTTGCAATTTTTTTTTTTGGTTTTCTTATTTATTTTTTATTAATTTTTTTGCATTTTTTTATTATTCTTATTTTTTTTGCATTTTTATTTATTATTCTTATTTTTTTTTTGCATTTTTATTTATTTTTTATATTTTTGGATTTTTTTGAATTTTTTTTTTTGGATTTTTTTTTGTATTTTTTTTTTTTTTTTTGTATTTTTTTTTGCATTTCTTTTTTCTTTTTTTTTTGCATTTTTTTTTATTATTCTTATTTTTTTTGCATTTTTATTTATTTTTTATATTTTTGGATTTTTTTGAATTTTTTTTTTTGGATTTTTTTTTGGAATTCTTTTTTTTTTTTTTTTTTTTTTGGATTTTTTATTTATTTATTATTTATTTTTTTGCATTTTTTTCATTATTCTTATTTTTTTGCATTTTTATTTATTTTTTATTTTTTTGCATTTTTTTGCATTTTTTTTTTTTTTGGTTTTTTTATTTATCTTTTATTCATTTTTTTGCATTTTTTTTATTATTCTTATTTTTTTTGCATTTTTATTTATTTTTTTGCATTTTATTTTTTTTTGCAAATTTTTTTTTTTTTTGCATTTTTTTTTTTTTTTTGGTTTTTTTTTTTTTTTTGGTTTTTTTTTTATTTTTTTTGGTTTTTTTTAATTATTTTAATTATTTTTGGTTTTTTTTATTTTTTTGGTTTTTTTTTATTTTTTGCTTATTTTTGCATTTTTTTTTTGCATTTTTATTTTTTTTGCATTTTTATTTTTTTGCATTTATTTTTTGCATTTTTGCATTTTTATTTATTTTTTTTTGGCTATTTTTTATTATTTTTATTATTTTGGTTTTATTTATTTATTTATTTTTTATTTTTTTGCATTTTTATTTTATTTAGTTTTTTTAATTTTTTGCTTTTTTATTTTTTGCTTTTTTTTTTACATTTTTTTGCATTTTTTTTGCATTTTTTTGCATTATTTTTTTGTTTTTTGTTTTTTGCATTTTTTTTTTTTTTTTTTTTTTTTTTTTTTTTTTTTTTTTGCACTTTTATTTTTTTATTTATTTTTCTTTGGTTTTTTTTTATTATTTTTATTATTTTGGTTTTTTTTATTTATTTTTTATTTATTTTTTTTTTGCTTTTTTTTTTTTTTTTTTGCTTTTTTTTTACTTTTTTTTTTAATTTTAATTTTTTTTATATTTTAAGTTTTAAATTTTTGCATTTTTTTTCATTTTTTTTTTTTTTTTTTTGAATTTTTATATTTTCATTTTTTTTTGCATTTTTTTTATTTTTATTTATTTTTGGAATTTTTTTTTTTTTTTTTTTTTGCATTTTCATTTTTTTTTTATTCTTTTTTTTTTTTAGTTTTGCATTTTTTTATTTTTATTTTTTTGCAATTATATTTTTAATTTTTAATTTTTGGTTTTTATATTTTTTATTTTTGCATTTTTTTTATTTTTATTTTTATTTTTTAATTTTTCATTTTATTTTTTTATTTTTTTTCAATTATTTTTTTAATTTTTTTTTTTGGATTTTTATTTTATTTTTATTTTTGCATTTATTTATTTATTTTATTTATTTTTGCATTTTTTTATCTTTTTATTTGTTGCATTTTTTTGTATTTTTTTTTTGTATTTTTTATTTTATTTTATTTTGCATTTTTTTTTATTTTTTATTTTTTGCATTTATTATTATTATTATTTTTTTTTTGCAATTTTTTATTTAATTTTTTTTTTTTGGTTTTTATTTTTAAATTTTGCATATAATTTATTTATTTTTTTTTCATTTTTTTTATTTTTTTTATTTTATTTTTTGCATTTTTTTGCATTTTTTTTCTTTTTTTGCATTTTTTTTATTTTTTTTGCATTTTTTATTTATTTATCTATTTTTATTTTTTTATTTTTTGCAATTTTTATTTTTATTTTTTTACATTTTTTTTGTATTTTTTATTTTTTTGCATTTTTTTTGCATTTTTTTTTTTTTTGCATTTATTTATTTATTTAATTATTTATTTATTGTTATTTTTTTTTTGCAATTATTTTTTTAAATTTTTTTTGTTTGGGGGTTTTTCTTTTTCAATTTTTGCATTTTATTTATTTTTTTTTTTTCATTTTTTTTCAATTTTTTTATTGCATTTTTGTATTTTAATTTTTTTTGCATTTTTTTTATTTTTTTTTATTTTTTGCATATTTTTTAATATTTTATTTTTGAATTTTTTTTTTTTTTTTTTTTTGCATTTTTTTTGTATTTTTTTTTTTTGCATATTTTTTTTTTATTTTTTTGCAATTTTATATATTTTTTTTTTTCATTTTTTTTTTGTATTTTTTATTTTTTGCATTTTTCTTACATTTTTTTTTTGTATTTTGTTTTGCATTTTTTTTATTTTTATTTTTTATTTTTTTGCATTTTTTTGTATTTTTTATTTTTTTGCATTTTTTTACATTTTTTTTTGTATTTTTTTTCGCAATTATTTTCATAATTTTTTTTTTTGGTTTTTTTTTCATTTATTTTATTTTATTTTATCTTATTTTTTTTGCATTTTTTTTTATTTTTTTTTATTTTGGATTTTTAATTTTATTTTTATTTTTGCATTTATTTATTTATTTTTTTTATTTTTGCATTTTTTTATCTTTTTATTTTTTGCATTTTTTATTTTTTTTCATTTTTTTTCATTTTTTATTTTTTGCAATTTTTATAATTATTATTTTAATTTTGCAATTATATTTTTGGTTATTTTTTGCTTTTTTTTTTAATTTTTGCATTTTATTTATTTATTTTTTTTCGTTTTTTTTTATTTTTTTTTATTTGAATTTTGTAATTTTAATTTTTTTTGCATTTTTTATTTTTATTTTTATTTTTTCATTTTTTTATTTTTTTTTGCATTTTTTTATTTTTATTTTTTTGCATTTTTTTTTATTTTTTATTTTTTATTTTTATTTTTTTGCATTTTTTTTACATTTTTTTTTTACATTTTTTTTTTTTGCATTTATTTATATATTTATTTTTTTTGCATTTTTTTTATTTTTTATTTTTTTTTGCATTTTTTTAATTTTTTTTAATTTTTTTGTTTTATTATTTTGTTTTCTTTGTTTTTTTTTGCATTTTTTTGCATTTTTTTTGTTTTTTGTTTTTTTACATTTTTTTTTTTGTATTTTTTTTTTTTGCAATTATTTTTTTAATTTTTTTTTTTTTGTTTTTTTTTTCATTTATTTTATTTTATTTTTTTTGCATTTATTTTTTTATTTTTTTTTATTTTGGATTTTTTATTTTATTTTTATTTTTGCATTTATTTATTTATTTTTTTTATTTTTGCATTATTTTATCTTTTTATTTTTTGCATTTTTTATTTTTTTATTGCATTTTTTATTTTTTTTCATTTTTTTTCATTTTTTTTCATTTTTTATTTTTTGCAATTTTTGTAATTATTATTTTAATTTTGCAATTATTTTTTTGGTTTTTTTTTGGTTTTTTTTTTTTAATTTTTGCATTTTATTTATTTATTTTTTTTTGTTTTTTTTTATTTTTTTTTTTTGAATTTTTTTATTTTAATTTTTTTTGCATTTTTTTTATTTTTTTTTTATTTTTTCATTTTTTTATTTTTTATTTTTGCATTTTATTTTTTTTTGCATTTTTTTATTTTTATTTTTTTGCATTTATTTTTATTTTTTATTTTTTATTATTTTTTGTTTTTTTTGCAATTTTTTTTCTTTTTTTTTGCAATTATTTATTTATTTATTTTGTATTTTTTTTTTTTATTTTTTTTTTTTATTTTTTTGCATTTTTTTTACATTTTTTTTTTGCATTTATTTATATATTTATTTTTTTTTTTCATTTTTTTCATTTTTTTTTGTTTTTTGCATTTTTTTAATTTTTTTTTTTTTTTTTGTTTTCTTTGTTTTTTTTGCATTTTTTTGCATTTTTCTGCATTTTTTTTGTTTTTTGTTTTTTTGCAATTTTATTTTTTATTTTTTTTGCATTTTTTTATTTTTATTTTTATTTTTTTGCATTCTTGTTTATTTTTTTCATTTATTTATTTATTTATTTTTTTTGCATTTTTTTTATTTTTTATTTTTTGCATTTTTTTGCATTTTTTTTACATTTTTTTTTTTGCATTTTTTTTTTGCATTTATTTATTTATTCATTTTTTTTGCATTTTTTTTATTTTTTTTATTTTTTGCATTTTTTTAATTTTTTTTAATTTATTTGTTTAATTTATTTGTTTAACTTTTTTGTTTTCTTTGTTTTTTTTGCATTTTTTTTGCATTTTTTTTGTTTTTTGTTTTTTTGCATTTTTTTATTTTTATTTTTTTGCATTTTTTTGCATTTTTTTTACATTTTTTTTTTTGCATTTATTTATATATTTATTTTTTTTTCATTTTTTTTATTTTTTTTTGTTTTTTGCATTTTTTTAATTTTTTTTAATTTTTTTGTTTTCTTTGTTTTTTTTGCATTTTTTTGCATTTTTTTTGTTTTTTGTTTTTTTGCAATTTTATTTTTTATTTTTTTGCATTTTTTTTGCATTTTTATTTTTTTTGCATATTTTTATTTTTATTTTTTTGCAATTTTATATTTTATTTTTTTGCATTTTTTTGTATATTTTATTTTTTTGCATTTTTCTTACATTTTTTTTTTGAATTTTTTTTTGCATTTTTTTATTTTTATTTTTAATTTTTTGCATTTTTTTGTATTTTTTATTTTTTTGCAAATTTTTTAATATTTTTTTTTGAATTTTTTTTTTTTTTTTTTTGCATTTTTTTTGTATTTTTATTACTTTTGCATATTTTTTATTTTTTTATTTTTGCAATTTTTATTTTTATTTTTTTGCATTTTTTTATATTTTTATATTTTTTGCATTTTTTTATATTTTTATATTTTTATTTTTTTTCATTTTTTTATTTTTATTTTTTGCATTTTATTTTTTATTTTTTATTTTTTTTGCAATTTTATATTTTATTTTTTTGCATTTTTTTGTATTTTTTATTTTTTTGCATTTTTCTTACATTTTTTTTTTTGCATTTTTTTTTACATTTTTTTTATTTTTATTTTTTATTTTTTTGCATTATTTTGTATTTTTTATTTTTTTGCATTTTTTTTACATTTTTTTTTTGTATTTTTTTTCTTTTGCAATTATTTATTTTATTTTATTTTTTTTGGTTTTTTTTATTTTTATTTTTGCAATTATTTTATTTTATTTTTTTGCATTTTTTTTTATTTTTTATTTTTTATTTTTTATTTTTTATTTTTTTTTGTTTTTTGAATTTTTTTTTGTTTTTTTAACATTTATTTATTTATTGATTTTGGATTTTTTTTTTATTTTTTTATTTTTATTTTTTATTTTTTTGCATTTTTTTTACATTTTTTTTTTTGCATTTTTTTTTGCATTTATTTATTTATTTATTTTTTTTGCATTTTTTTTTATTTTTTTTTGTTTTTTGCATTTTTTTAATTTTTTTTAATTTATTTGTTTTCTTTGTTTTTTTTTGCATTTTTTTTTGCATTTTTTTTGTTTTTTGTTTTTTTGCAATTTTATTTTTTATTTTTTTTGCATTTTTTTATTTTTATTTTTATTTTTTTGCATTCTTGTTTATTTTTTTCATTTATTTATTTATTTATTTTTTTTGCATTTTTTTTATTTTTTATTTTTTGCATTTTTTTGCATTTTTTTTACATTTTTTTTTTGCATTTTTTTTTTTTTGCATTTATTTATTTATTTATTTTTTTTGCATTTTTTTAATTTTTTTTAATTTATTTGTTTAATTTATTTGTTTAATTTTTTTGTTTTCTTTGTTTTTTTTGCATTTTTTTTGCATTTTTTTGTTTTTTGTTTTTTTGCATTTTTTTATTTTTATTTTTTTGCATTTTTTTGCATTTTTTTTACATTTTTTTTTGCATTTATTTATATATTTATTTTTTTTTCATTTATTTTATTTTTTTTTGTTTTTTGCATTTTTTTAATTTTTT
This sequence comes from Hemileia vastatrix, assembly GCA_030280995.1. NCBI lineage: Eukaryota > Fungi > Basidiomycota > Pucciniomycetes > Pucciniales > Zaghouaniaceae > Hemileia > Hemileia vastatrix. Next base: position 12,279,625 of record JASXTE010000018.1, on the reverse strand, counting down.
TTAATTTTTTTGTTTTCTTTGTTTTTTTTGCATTTTTTTGCATTTTTTTTGTTTTTTGTTTTTTTGCAATTTTATTTTCTATTTTTTTGCATTTTTTTTGCATTTTTATTTTTTTTGCATATTTTTATTTTTATTTTTTTGCAATTTTATATTTTATTTTTTTGCATTTTTTTTGTATATTTTATTTTTTTGCATTTTTCTTACATTTTTTTATTTGCATTTTTTTTTGAATTTTTTTTATTTTTATTTTTAATTTTTTGCAATTTTTTGTATTTTTTATTTTTTTCCATATTTTTTAATATTTTTTTTTGAATTTTTTTTTTTTTTTTTTTGCATTTTTTTTGTATTTTTATTACTTTTGCATATTTTTTATTTTTTTATTTTTGCAATTTTTATTTTTATTTTTTTGCATTTTTTTTATATTTTTATTTTTTTTTTTTGCATTTTTTTATTTTTTTATTTTTTTATTTTTTTTTCATTTTTTTATTTTTATTTTTTGCATTTTATTTTTTATTTTTTATTTTTTTTGCAATTTTATATTTTAATTTTTTGCATTTTTTTGTGTTTTTTATTTTTTTGCATTTTTCTTACATTTTTTTTTTTTGCATTTTTTTTATTTTTATTTTTTATTTTTTTGCATTATTTTGTATTTTTTATTTTTTTGCATTTTTTTTACATTTTTTTTTTTGTATTTTTTTTTTTTTGCAATTATTTATTTTATTTTATTTTTTTCGTTTTTTTTATTTTTATTTTTGCATTTATTTTATTTTATTTTTTTGCATTTTTTTCATTTTTTATTTTTTATTTTTTATTTTTTATTTTTTTTTTGTTTTTTGAATTTTTTTTTTTGTTTTTTTTGCATTTATTTATTTATTGATTTTGGATTTTTTTTTTATTTTTTTTATTTTTATTTTTTATTTTTTTGCATTTTTTTTACATTTTTTTTTTAGCATTTTTTTTTTTTGCATTTATTTATTTATTTATTTTTTTTGCATTTTTTTTTATTTTTTTTGTTTTTTGCATTTTTTTAATTTTTTTTAATTTATTTGTTTTCTTTGTTTTTTTTGCATTTTTTTTTGCATTTTTTTTGTTTTTTGTTTTTTTGCATTTTTATTTTTTATTTTTTTTGCATTTTTTTATTTTTATTTTTATTTTTTTGCATTTTTTTTTCATTTATTTATTTATTTATTTTTTTTGCATTTTTTTATTTTTTATTTTTTGCATTTTTTTAATTTTTTTTTTTTACATTTTTTTTTTTGCATTTATTTATATATTTATTTTTTTTGCATTTTTTTAATTTTTTTTAATTCGTTTGTTTAATTTATTTGTTTTCTTTGTTTTTTTTGCATTTTTTTGCATTTTTTTTGTTTTTTGTTTTTTTGCAATTTTATTTTTTATTTTTTTTGTATTTTTATATTTATATTTTTATTTTTTATTTTTTTATTTTTTATTTTTTGAATTTTTTTGCATTTTTTATTTATTTATTTTTTTTTTGGTTTTTAAGGTTAGACTAATTTTGTTTTTTTTGTTTTATCTTTTTTTTCTTTTTTTTCACCCTCCATCATCCCCCTTCCCCCCCTTGTCTACCTCCATACTGTCAGGCTAAGGTCAAGTACAAGGACGTGAACTAGCTTGAATGATCAGTTGTCTAGAAGATTTTAATGGTCCTATATGAATACTGTAGTTTTAATCCACTAAGTTGTAAAATATAATCAAATATAAAGGTCTCAGTAATATAATTCTCACTATTCTTATATATGGCTTACAATCTTTGTAGTTGGTAGAAAAATAGATTATATAATTCAGATACTATTCAAAAGTCTTATAAAAGTACTAATTGATGTGTATTGTAATTTATTTGGTTATATTGGTTAAATTGTAATGATAAAGAATGAAGAAATACAACCCAAAAACCTCCTCCTTTTATACACACTGAGTTCCCCAATGATTCCCTTGATGTTCCACCCAATACACAGTTAATAACGCCTCTAAACAACTAATAGACATTCCCATCAACATTCCCAGTAACCCATGACATAATTAGAAGAGTAACAACCGCCAAAATCCTGTAATAATAAGGGAAATCCATCAAAATTAAAGAAAAAGACAAAAAGAGAGTATATGCGTATAAAACAATAATATTAAAAACTAAAGGAGACTTTTTAAGGTTAATAATAGCTTAATAATAAGGGGGATTGACTGTAGAAATAATGGGGCTAATCCTGACATTATACTACGTGAAATTCCCATTCAAAAATAACCAAAATTGACTGAGAAACCACCCAAAAACTTAAAAAAGAGCGTGAGATGTGGGGTAACTACATGCAGTTATTGGCAGGCTCTTGCACGGGTAAATCCTTGACTAAAATTAGGCGAATTTAAGCGTGGTGATGAAATAAAGTGCCAAGAGTGAGGTTATTAATGAAATTAGTGCATATAAACAAGGTCAATGCATTATTAATTAAGCTAGGACACTAAATAAGCGCCTATCGCCTATTTTAGTGTGTTTCCCCACAGTGGGCGTAGAATGTGGGGTAATTATAGTGTGAAAAAGCTAACTTTGCTAAAAATGAAGCTATTCACACGGGAAAAATGCAGGCAGTATGTGGCCAGTACACAGAAGCCATTTCTGGCATAAAAAACACCAAATTTGAAAAGTGTTATTTTTATGCATTTAAATAGCCAAATCAATAGTTCTAAATGAGCCCAATTGATCTGTCAAAGGGCAATTTTGATATTCTCAATTTTATAGCGCATATAGTCAACTTTTAAGTGAAATAAAGCGCATTTCTTGTTTTTTGCATAAAACAATGAATATAACAGCTTTAAGTGTACTTAAAAATTATGTAGCCTTATATCTAACGTTCTTAAGATTACCCTAACATATTCCGACTTAATATTAAGTACATAAGACCTATAAAAGGTGGATATATGCGTGTATATAAGGTGTTATAATGGCATTTTTTGTGTATTATCATAATTTTACTTATGTATACTATTTGTGTACTCTTATTTATTATTCCCATGTATAGTTCATGTGTTTAACATAACTTATAATTACTTTTTACTCAGTCCTGGAGATATACAGGCTGACACTCGCCCACCCAAAAAAAAAACAATAAAAAAATGATAAGTTATACATTTTATTTTATTAATTTGTAATTTTCAGGTATTCAGAATAAATCTGTAGCATTAAAGATTCAACTTTAAAGAAATAAAACATAATAAAATATTATGAGTACTGGTTTTTTAACCCCTCAGCTGGTTGAACAGAAATTTATTTCTGTTTAAATTTTTTAAGAAGGGTGGATAAATTAGAAATTTCTTTTTCAGGTATCCATTTATCAAATTCATTTGATTTCCCTTTAAATCTTAGTAAATACTCAGTTCCTTTTTCTTTAGTAAGGATTCTTTTCTTGAGTATTTTTTCAATCTCTGCTTTTTCCACAATTTTTTCAGGTTGCTTTTTAGGCCTTCCCCTTCTTTTTGGAAATAAGTCAGGATCATTTGCATGGTAAGGTTTCAATAATGAGATAGGGAAAACTGGATGTTTCCTATAATATGGAGCATATAATATGACTTCCACTGCATTATTCCCAACCATTTTATTTACTACAAAAGGTCCTACAAAGGGATCCTTTAATTTAACATTACCCTGTAAGTTAAAATGTAGTGTTGATATGAGGACTTCATCTCCCTTTTTAAATTCAAATTCTTTATGAGATTTGTCCCACCTTTTCTTTTCATATTCAAATGCTTTTTGGATGCATTCTTCTGCATGCTTTCTACACATTTGTTGCATATGAATAAAGGATTTAGTGCCAGGGTGTATATCCAACCTTGGTAGTTTATTTAAATGATTTACTGGGGTATTTGGTACATATCCCAGCCAGAGTTCAAATGGTTTCTTCTCTGTTACAGAATGAGTTGTGCTGTTATAAGCAAATTCAAGGCCAGGAATTAATGTTACCCAGTCATGTGTGAATTTCTCATTGTCTTTGTATTCTAATCCAAAGGCACAATATCTTCTGATCATGTCTTCTAGAGTTTGTATCATCCTCTCAGCCAGCCCATCAGTTTGTGGATGGTGTGCTGTAGACAAGTTTAATTGACAACCTGATACTTCCATCAAAGATGTCCAGAACTCTGAAGTAAATTTAGGATCTCTTTCAGAGATTATGGCTTTGGGGAACCCAGCAGTATTCATCATCTGAGTCCACCATAGTAACGCCAAGTCTTTAGCAGATACCTCTTTATGGGTAGGGATAAACTTACACATTTTTGTTAATCTATCCACTATTACCCAGCAAGAATTGAAACTTTCTTTTCCTGCTAATGGCAAGCCAGTTACAAAATCCATGTTTATAATTTCCCATGGAGCTTTTGGCTGCTCTATTTGTTGTAACAACCCAGCTCTCTTCCCAGTTAATCTTTTAGATTTCTGACAAGAGTCACATGTTTCAATGTATTTTTGTACATCCTCTTTCATGTTTATCCACCAGGCTGTATTTTTAACTCTGGTTAATGTTTTGTTAAAGTCAAAATGACCAGCTAAGATGTCATCATGACAAGTACTCAACATTAACTCTTTCATAGAAGGTGGTATTACTATTACATTGCTTAACTTTTTCCTGTAATATATATATCCATCTTCAATTGATAGTTTACCTTTTTCCAACGCATTTTTATACTTTGGAGGCAAGGTTTTAATTAATGCATTCATGGAGGCATTTGTTGGATCATTAAGAATGGTAGATAGTTTAGACAAATCTTTATCAGATGAATAATTTTCCAATATAGTTTGCATAAACTCTTCTTCTAAATCCACTATATAAATCCCAAATATATGTATAACCTCATTTTCAGGTACATAAGCTGGGTTGTCAGCATCATTTGGCAAAGGACTTCTGGATAATAAATCCACATTTGAATGCAATGTTCCTGCTCTGTGAGTGATTGTCATTCTTCCTCTGTACTCTTGTACAGCTAGTTGCCATCTAAACATGTGCCTATTAGGTGTTTTCATGTTTAGTAATGATTTTACTGCACTGCAATCTGTTATAAGTTCAAACTTCTGGTCTTCCAGAGAGTAATGAAGTTTCTCCAAAGCCCACACCACGGCTAAACATTCTAGCTGTGTGGCACCATACCTTAATTCTGTTTTTCTTAAGGTTCTGGATATATAACAGATAACTACTTCAGATAATTTTCCATTTATTATCTGTTTTTGCTGTAAAGCAGCACCCAAACCTATGAAACTTGCATCAGTGTACAAGATAAAAGGTAGGGTGAAATCTGGCAGTCCTAATATTGTAGCTGACATTAAACATTCCTTTAATTTATTAAAGGCGTGTTGTCTTTCATTATTCCAAATGAAAGCTTCATTCTTCCTGATTAATGTTGTTAAAGGGGCTGCAATGGATTGGTAATTTTTAATATATTGTCTATAATATCCACACATACCCAAAAAACTTTGAACCTCTTTTACATTTTTAGGTATCCCAATGTTTTTAATTGCTGCCACTTTATTCTGGTCAACACAAATTTGTAATCCAGATACAACATGTCCAAGTACTTTCAAGGATTGAAATCCAAACTTACATTTCTTTAATGCAATAGTCAAATTAATTTAATCCATTTTTTGAAAGACTCTTTTCAGGTGATTTAAATGTTCATCATATGTCTTTGAAAACACTATGATGTCATCAATATAGACCAATAGCCATCCTTCAACCATTTCCTGATGAAAAACACTATCCATCAATTTTTGGAAGACTGAAGGGGCATTCTTTGGGCCAAATGGCATTCTCACATACTTATATATACCCATGTGTGTGGTTATTAATAAGTAATTTTGAGAATTTCTTTCCGCAGGAATCTGGTGGTAACCCTTGTTCCCATCCAGACAGGAAATATATTTTGCTCCTTGTAAGGTAGCATGGATAGAAGCTATCCTTGGTAGAGGGTAAATATCATCTACTGTATATGTATTCAGAGCTCTATAATCACCGCATAATCTTGCCTTATCTTTTTCATAAGAGATTAATACTGGTGAAATGACACAATACTTAGGTGTTGTGTCCACTTTTTCAAAAATACCCATTTCCAATAACAATTTTATATTGTCTTCAATATCTTTCCTTTTTGCAGGAGATTCTGGGTAAGGTTTCTTTTTTAAGCTGCCAGGAATATTATCCAGATCACAGCTTAGAGAGATTTTCATCTCATGGTCTTTGACCAATCCTAGTTCATTTGATCCATGAGCAAATGCCATAGGATATGATTTAATCAATCTCAAAATGTCTTCTTGTTCAATTTTTGAGAGTTGAGGACTGAAAGAGGCCTTTTGGATTTCATTTTCCAATTCACCCACTTCATTGGTGGTTCTTCCACCTTGCAGTTGTTCTTCTTTAGGAGAAATGGCATATACTGAATTTTCAGAACATATTTTGAATTTTCTTTTACCATTCACCCCTATGGTGAAACAACTGTTTGCAGGATCTAGTTTAATGCCAAATTTTGTCAATAAATCATTGCCAATAATAAACCAATCACTACAATTATTATTATCCATTACTACAAATTCACAAGCTGCTCTAACATATCCATTATTATATTTAAAGAATACAGCAGTTTTGTATTTGCCAATTGGATTTAATACTGAACCAAAACCCCTCCAGTTCTTTGTCTGAACAGGTTCTAGTTTTTCCTGGTACTTACTATCAAGTTTCATTAATGCATTAAGTGAAACTACACTACCTGCAGCCCCGGTGTCAAGAATGGCATTCATTTCTTTTCCACATATGATAATAGATGCTCTGATAGGTGTTATTTTGTAAGTGTCATGAGATACATCTTTAATTATTTCAGCTTCCTCTATGGAAGTTAAAGATGTGTCTGTATGAGGTATAGCATCATTCAGGAACATTATATCCTGTTCTAATACAAATATCTCATTTTCATCATCACTGTAAGATATGTTACTTTTGCAATCCTCACTGGATTCCACATTCTCATCTTCATGATTACTAGGTTCAGAATTCTGTGAGGTTTCAATAACATTTATTCTTTTCTTACACGTGTGACCTTTAACCCAAGGTTCATTACATTTGTAACAAGTGTTATTTTCTTGTCTCTTAGGGACAAGGGGAGCTGAAGGTTTTTTCTTTTCCACTGGTAACTTACTTGTAGTAGGTTTTACCACGTCAACACTTTGTCTGTAATTACTATACTTGGTTTCATACTTGTGGTTTAATAATATCTCATTGCATATATTAATGAATCCAGAGGTGTCTCTGACAGTCTCAGTTCTAGCTACAATAATGTCTCTAACTGATATAGGCAACTTGTATATTATTTTTTCTTTCCACTCTTCATAATCCATTTTTGGATCCATAGCTTTCATGATTTTTATTAAATTCATTAAGAAGACCATGGGTTTATCTCCAGAATTTGGATTATATCTGGCCCTTTCATATAGTCTTTGTTGAGTGATTCTAAATTTTGGGCCACCAAATTGCCTTTCAATTAGTGCCTTCCATTCATTCCAGGAGTAATTAATTCCCTCACTCAATACAGATTCAAACCATAGTAAGGCCACATCTGTAAATAAAGATATTAACTTTGAAGTAATTTCTTCATCAGGTAATTTATATGAAAATTTTAAGTTATCAATTCTTTGTATGAATTGTTGCCAATCAGATTTTGAATCCCCATCAAAAGAAGGGTACTGATCTAACTTAGGCTAGTTCTTTTGGCTAGTTTTAGCTTCCCTAACCTGAGGAATATTGAGTAATTCATTCACTTTAGAAAGATGATCATTAATTTCATCTTTTACTGATTTTATATTCTCAGAGCCCATGACACTATGTTCATGTTCCATCATTGGTTTATCATCAGAGTGTTTCATAAAAACTGGTACTCTTTCTACATAAGAGGTATTATCCTTTATTGTTTCAGTATTTTTCAAAATGTTAGCTACTTCAATTTCTACTCTTTTTAACCAATCTTTTATTACAGGTACATGAGTTAAAGTATCATTTACATTTGAAAAAGACAATTTTACACGTCCCTCTATGGTGGCCATAATATTTTGAGAATGTTCTAATTTAATTTCTAAATTTTTAATCTCAGAATTTAATCTTTTGTTTTCATTGATTAATTCATTATTTGAATTCTCAATAACTTTTAACTTATTGGCTGTTGTACTCAATGATTGTGTGATGTTTAATAATACACTTTCTGTATTATTGTTGGACTCTCTAGAGAATTCTTCCAATTTTTCAATTCTTAATAATAATTTACTAATTATTTTTGATTCCATTGGATTTTCTTTCAGAAAATATTCAATTTTGTCTGTTTCCAATTCAGAAGATTCATCATCAGGGTCAATTTTTTCTTCATTTGATTCCATTTTTATATTAATAGTATTTTCCTGGTGATCAATAAAACTATGTACATTGTCCTCATGTAATGACAAGTCTAACATGTTATTTTCAAATGAATAATTTTTTAAATCCTTATCAATTATATCCAATAACTCTCTATCAATTTCATTACCTATAAGTAATTCATTGTTAGGATTATATAATTGATCTTGAGAAGATGGATGACTTACCATGGTCTTATTCCATTTCCCCTGCCTCTCCTTGGCTTTCCCCTGTAAGGGTGACTGCTGGATCCCTGTTGAGGAGGACTGTTGTAGTTTTGGGCATACCAATCCCACTTCCATTTGCTTACAGTTATCTTTTGGTCCTCTTCTGGGACTGGAGGTGTTGCTGTGGTATTTGGTGCCACTGGTTGTTGATGAGACCTTATATCCACTAGAGCCTGGTTGACTTCTATAAAGCCCTGTGCCGCCCTTTTCTCCAGATTGTTGATCTGGTCTAACATATTGTTTACTCTTATTGTTAGTGTATTCAGTAGGGTTGAGAGGGAGTGAATTTGCTCTTGTAAGGTGTTTTTGGACTTCTTTATTGACATTTGTTTTAAGAGCTTTTCCTTTTCCTCCATGGACATTGGTGGGGTGTTGTTTATTGTTACTGGTGATTCTTGACCCTCCATTTGGATGTCCTGCAACAGGTCTTTCAGCTTAGTTCTTAAGTTATAAGGTTTTGCCTTATTACTTACAATGTCATTGTTGTCACACATTTTTCGTGGAATTTTAGAGAATTGAAAGTTTAGATTTGAAAAACTTCAAAAAGGAGTTTAATCAGTATTTATTAGTACCACTGAAGACAATTTTATTTCTTACTTATTGGTATTAAGTGAATTTTTAAGTGCCAAAAGTCAAATATGCTTTTATGTGGTCACTTGATTTAACTGGTCTACAATATGTAGCCGTGTATTTATATTTAAAAAAGAAAATTTGTTAGTAAGATTCTTTCTAAATATTAAATGAATTTTACAAACCAATAAAAAGGGATTAACAGTCCTGTAAAAAGAAAACAATTAATCAGTTTAATTGGTTATTATCTGCAAAGATCACAAATTTAGTTGGTCTATTGACAGACTCCCACTAAGAACAATTATATGTTAAATTAGTGGTAAAAATTGATGATTCAATATCACAATTTTATTATATAACAGGGCTTCTTTTTCTGAAATCACTATATAAGTGACCCCAACCTGTTGTAATTATCCAAATATTTCTATAGGGATATTATTTACATGCACCTTCTTTTGAAAATTTCACTTACAGGATTATAACAGAATTCTTGAGGAAAGGCCCCCAATTGTCAGGCTAAGGTCAAGTACAAGGACGTGAACTAGCTTGAATGATCAGTTGTCTAGAAGATTTTAATGGTCCTATATGAATACTGTAGTTTTAATCCACTAAGTTGTAAAATATAATCAAATATAAAGGTCTCAGTAATATAATTCTCACTATTCTTATATATGGCTTACAATCTTTGTAGTTGGTAGAAAAATAGATTATATAATTCAGATACTATTCAAAAGTCTTATAAAAGTATTAATTGATGTGTATTGTAATTTATTTGGTTATATTGGTTAAATTGTAATGATAAAGAATGAAGAAATACAACCCAAAAACCTCCTCCTTTTATACACACTGAGTTCCCCAATGATTCCCTTGATGTACCACCCAATACACAGTTAATAACGCCTCTAAAAAACTAATAGACATTCCCATCAACATTCCCAGTAACCCATGACATAATTAGAAGAGTAACAACCGCCAAAATCCTGTAATAATAAGGGAAATCCATCAAAATTAAAGAAAAAGACAAAAAGAGAGTATATGCGTATAAAACAATAATATTAAAGACTAAAGGAGACTTTTTAAGGTTAATAATAGCTTAATAATAAGGGGGATTGACTGTAGAAATAATGGGGCTAATCCTGACATTATACTACGTGAAATTCCCATTCAAAAATAACCAAAATTGACTGAGAAACCACCCAAAAACTTAAAAAAGAGCGTGAGATGTGGGGTAACTACATGCAGTTCTTGGAAGGCTCTTGCACGGGTAAATCCTTGACTAAAATTAGGCGAATTTAAGTGTGGTGATGAAATAAAGTGCCAAGAGTGAGGTTATTAATGAAATTAGTGCATATAAACAAGGTCAATGCATTATTAATTAAGCTAGGACACTAAATAAGCGCCTGTCGCCTATTTTAGTGTGTTTCCCCACAGTGGGCGTAGAATGTGGGGTAATTATAGTGTGAAAAAGCTAACTTTGCTAAAAATGAAGCTATTCACACGGGAAAAATGCAGGCAGTATGTGGCCAGTACACAGAAGCCATTTCTGGCATAAAAAACACCAAATTTGAAAAGTGTTATTTTTATGCATTTAAATAGCCAAATCAATAGTTCTAAATGAGCCCAATTGATCTGTCAAAGGGCAATTTTGATATTCTCAATTTTATAGCGCATATAGTCAACTTTTAAGTGAAATAAAGCGCATTTCTTGTTTTTTGCATAAAACAATGAATATAACAGCTTTAAGTGTACTTAAAAATTATGTAGCCTTATACTTAAGGTTCTTAAGATTACCCTAACATATTCCAACTTAATATTAAGTACATAAGACCTATAAAAGGTGGATATATGCGTGTATATAAGGTGTTATAATGGCATTTTTTGTGTATTATCATAATTTTACTTATGTATACTATTTGTGTACACTTATTTATTATTCCCATGTATAGTTCATGTGTTTAACATAACTTATAATTACTTTTTACTCAGTCCTGGAGATATACAGGCTGACACATACCCTCCTTTCTCCCCTTCTTGGCCACCTCAAGTCCCCCCTTTACCCCCTCTGTCAGTGGGCCCCTTGGTCTAGAAGATAACTCTGGAAGTCCTACAAGGTTTTAAGTGGATTTATTGCGCTCAAAAAACAATGTACATATTTTCTTAATTTTTTTATTTATTTACTCAAATAATAAGAGGTGATTTTCAAATACTAGTATAATTTATATTTTAGAATTATGTGGATGTAAATACTAATGTTATAAAATATAGTAATAAGAGTTCTAATTTATATATTGTGAGTTGGTAAAATAAGTAAGTAATGAATGAAAACTACAAAATGAGAGGGCCTTTTATAGGCAAAGATATGAGAAATAAAGACACAGAGTTAACATCCCCTGATACAAGGGTATGAGAAAATAAACTAAATAAAGAGTGTATGTGAAATAAAAAAAAGATATACTAAATAGTGCATAAATAAAAGGTATCATTTTATTTGAAATAAAACTTAGAATCCCTTGGTCCGTCAAATTCAGTACAAAATATTTGATTTAAAATGGTGATTCAACAAAATATAAATAAAGGAATTTGAAAAGTTTCTTCTTTTTCTATTTTTTTCTATTTTTTAATACTATTTATATTCCCTCTCATCTGTATTATTGAGCACAGTGTTAGGGAGTAAAAATGTGTGTGACAATTACTTATTTTTATTAATTATTTACATTACTTATTGTACCTAGCTAGTTAGTTGTAAGTAATACATAAGTATTTAGTAAATAATTAATTATTAATAAGGATTAAAAGGCATGGCTTCATCTCAGTAAGATAATTAATTATTTTACTGGGTAAGTCTAGTAGCCTGGCTGACACCCTCCATCATCCCCCTTCCCCCCCCTTGTCTGCCTTTATACCCTCCTTTCTCCCCTTCTTGGCCACCTCAAGTCCCCCCCTTTAATCCCTCCTTGCCCACCTCAACCCCCCTTTACCCCCTCCTTGCCCACCTCAAACCCCCCCTTCACCCCCATTTACCCCCTCAATCCCACCTCAAACCCCCCTCAAACCTCTCTACGCCCCCAGCACCTACTTATCGAATCATTACCAATTTGATAAGTTAGGTGTAGGTTTATTTAATGGGAAAAAGGATGAAGTTTTTTGTCAGCTTTCTGATTTAATTTCTACTCTCTATCAAATGGCTTTGGTTCGACAACCATTATCAAATAAAAATCTGATTTCTGGTGCCATGAAAGGTTTTGGTTGGCAACCAGGATATGATCAAGGAGTTTCTTTTGGAATGTCAATATTTTTTTTATTATAAGTAATTTTTAATTTTGTCATATATTTCAGGAATTAATTTGTTATTGAAAAATTTGAAACCAGAGCAAATGGAAGAAGATCTGAAACAATGGAATTCTTTAGGATCATTTAATATTTTCTTGGAAAATTGATTTAAAAAATTATGTTTGCAAGCTTTTCAAAAAAAACCATCAACTTGCTTTAGAATCTGGTTTACCAAATTGGTCTGATCCTGAATGGGAAGAAGCAATAAATGCTTATGTTTTTTGTTCTAATGTTATCATCACTTATAAAGTATTCTACAACAATATTCATCTAGATAAACATGATAAGAGTTGTCTAAAATTTGGAATTTTCTGTTATATTAATCCAGAGACTGGTGTTCCTATTCAATCACCCTCTTCTGATGAGGGACATGGCCTTTCTTTTCCTGGCCATAAATGTAGTATTGATTTTGGTAGTACCAATGGAATAGTTGAGGCTATATGAAATTCATCTCAACATCAGCATCAAACAACTAAAGCACCTCCAACTTTAATTTCTTGTCAATAATTTACTCATTTTGGCTGTTCATTCCAAAAAAATGAAGGCCTTATTAATCTTATTAATAATCAAAAAAAATTAGATAAAATAATTTTTCTTAGTAGATCTGTCAATGTCACACGCCATGTGACACTCAAGGCAAAAGCAGCTCATTTAAATAAATAATAACGAGGTCTAAATCCATGTTCGAAGCGCAGAAGCAATTTTACATAGCAACTGCAACTTTCCTTTGTGTACTCACTATTCAACTGCGCTAATATAAAACTTTAAATCTAAATTAGTTAATCTCTCAATATTGTTTTCAGTCTTTTTCTTTGATAGGCAACCCACAGCGCAACAGCCAATGCAATATTCCCCTAAAGGGTTATTGTGTGTCTGTGGGTTATTAACAGGGGTAGTGAGCATGGACAAGATGGTTAGTGGAGGGTTAAGGGGTTAACGGATGTTAGTGAGGAGGGACCAGGTGTAACGGATGTTAGTGAGGAGGGTCTGTGAGGATATCGGGAGGTCTTTGGTGTGCGGAATGATGTATGGGCATGAGGTCAATGCAAGGAGGAGTAGTGGATATAAAAGGGATGGGATTTTGGTTTGACATTCTTTAGAATTAAATTATAAAAAATGTATATATAGTTAATAGTGGTAAAGCTTCAGGTTAAATCATTATTATTGTACATTTCCTTATTTTCTCAGTAATCATTTCTAAAACTTAAATCTTTGATTATTGAGTTTCCAACCCTTTTTGAGATCCTAAGAATATTAATATTACCTTTAAATTATATTAAGATTCTTATTGAACACATCTCGAAGTAAAAGTTTTTCCTTCGACTCATCTTCAAATCACTTCCTCGTGTATTTCCTCTGTACTTCAAAGAAGTCTCTAAACTCCTTCCTACATCTCACTTTCACAGGAACACCCTCGACCTTGCAGGTAGGTCGTCTTTTGACAGTCAAGTATTGAAACAAAAATATTAAATTTTTTCTATGATTAAATATTTTTTTCCAATTTCTTTTTTTGCTTTTTTTTTCTCTTTTATTATTTTATTATTTTTTTTATTTTGTCAATTTTTATCATTTTTATTTTTTTTTTCTTAAAAATTTTTCTCTTTTTCAATTTTATTTATCTTTTTAAATTTTTTTTCATTTAATTTTGGATTTGTCTCTTCCAATAATTTTTTAAAAATTACATCAAGATAGATTACTGTTTTTGTATATAATGGTGCATCTGGCCTTAGGTCATTCTAATGGCTATTATATAAATTAGGAAAACTTGATTGGGACTGGTGAAAATAATTGGTTGTAGAAATTTTCAATTTTATTTTTTTCATTCAATTTTGGATTTGTCTCTTCCAATTATTTTTTTAAAGTTACATCAAGATAGATTAATGTTTTTGTATATAATGGTGCATCTGGCCTTAGGTCGTTTTAATGGCTATTATATAAAATAGGGAAACTTGATTGGGAATAGTGAAAATAATTGGTTGTAGAAATTTTCAATTTTCAATTTTTTTTTCCAATTGATTTCTTTGATTCAATAAATTGCAGGGGGGGGGTATTGCCAAATTTTCATATCAGACTTAAAAAGAAAATTGACTTGAAAATTTGATGATACCCATCCCTTACTTCAATAAAATTCAGAGGGGAGTATTGCCAAAATTTTATATAAGACTTGAAAAATTCTTTACTTGGAAGATTTTTTGTAATACCCACCCCTTAGTTCAATCAAATGCAGGAGTGGGATTGGGAAAATTTTAAATGTGACTTGAAAATTTAAACTAAAAAAGAATTTTTAACATTAAAAATTCTTGAAAATTTTATTTAAAAGAGAATTTATAATATTAAAATATGAAAATTCAACTATTGATGGATAGAGTAAAGAAATACAGGAAATTAAGAAAAAAAATTTATGTACAATTAACCATGAACAGTTGAAGTGTGAGAGAAATAAAACAAACTAGTCATCAAACAATTTCTTTAAAAATTCAGTTTCCTCAACAGATTTATTAGTTTTAACACATTCTATCAAGAAATCTTTCTTTTTGGAATTTTCTTCACAATCAAGCTTATATTTCATCTGTTCCATGAGGTTTTGATGCTTGAGTGTTTTCTCCTCTTTCTTTGATTTTTCAATACTTAGAGATAACTCAAATTTCTTCTCCTCCAAGTCTTGTGCACTATCAACCTTCCGTATAGAGAGTTCATACTTCCTCTCCTCCAAGACTTTTGTCCTATCATCCTTCTGTAAAGAGAGTTCAAACTTCTTCTCTTTCAAATCATGTGCTCTTTCATCCCTCCTTAAAGAGAGCTTGTACTTTTTCTTTTCAAAGTTTAGAGTCTCTTTAGCGATTTCAACTTGTTCTAGAGTAATAAGAAATATTAACATAAAGTAGGAGAAAAGCAGAGTAAAGTATTGAGAGGTCTGGTATCACTTACCAGCATCACGTTTCTCCAAATACTCTTCAATAGAAGAAAAAGGGGTTTAAGATGAAGTATCACTTTTTCTTCTTCTTTGAGAGTGGAAATTAAGACTACTTGAAACCCTTTTCTTTTTGTTCAAGATCACATTTTACTCCTCATCATTGCTTCTGGCTTCTGACTCAGTTGATTGAGGCTCCTGTGTTTGTTCTTCAACCTATTTAGAAATGACAAAATGGAAATAAAAAAACGAATTGGTAAGATAAAAGAAAAAAAAACATACTAGAGTTAGATCAGGTTGGTTTATATTGCCATAAGGATCTATTGAAAAGATATCTTGATTTGTGGAAGTTAAATGAGGGGAGGCTTGAGTAGAAGAAGGAATAAGATTTCTTTTGACATCATTTTCGGAGATAGAATCTTCACCATCCAACATGTTTGCAGGATTAACATCAGCTTTCTCTCCAAAAATAGCATCCATCTCTTTAAAGTAAGGACATAAAGAATCAAGTATATTGTCTATGGATTTGATGCCCTTACTGATTTCAAGGTTAGTAATACCAAAACCAGTAGAAGATGAAAGAGTCTTTGCCTTCTTGTATTTGGCTCAATAATGCTTGAAGCGTTCAGACATCTGTTTTTGTAAAAGATCAATCCTTCCCTTAGTCTTATTTCTTAATTAATTTTCCATTAGAAGATAGCCATTGACTTTTGATGCAGGGGGCTGTCCTACATTGGTTGAATTCTCAGTACCAAAACAAGAATCATAATTAGTTTTTATTTTTAGACAGTTGATAAGAATGAGTTGATCATCTTGTTTTAGTTGAATGGTTTTTGGATTTCTCAGTAGAGCATGGGAAAGAGGGAGTAGTGGGATTTGAAAAACAACTGGGTGATGGCTGAATTTGAGAAGATCTATGATTACAAGGCATGTTAAGATAATTAAAGATGAAAAGGAGAAGAAACAAGCAAATGAGATAGTGAGATGAAAAGAAGAAGAAACAAGAAGATGAGAGAATGAGATGAAAAGGAGCAGAATCAAATAGATGAAATGAGGAGAAATTCTGAGTGGATAGAATGAACAGGATGGGATTAGAATGGGAGTGCGCAGAAAGGTAGAAGCCATATCCAGAGAGTAGTCCAAGATGTGGTTATGGCAGAAAGCTGATTGGGGTATAAGGATTTTTATCCACAATTGAATTAATTGCGGATCCCTGAACATTGATACCCCCCTATTAAATTATTTGATTTTAATTTTTTATTTAGTTTAGTTTTGGTTAAGTTTAATTGTTTAGAACTTAGAGAGAAGAAAGAAAAAAATAAAGAATTTTTCAGCTTGGATATTCTCAAGACTGAGTAAAAAGTACTTATAGCTTATAGTAAACACATGTAGTACACATGGGAACAATAGGGGGTATCAATGTTCAGGGATCCGCAATTAGGGATCAGGAATTTTTTTGCCCGGATCCGACATTATTAATTGCGGAAGATTCTTATCCATTAGCCCTGGGGCTAGTGGATAAGGAATGCACGATAATACATTATCCTGCTTCTTATACCCCAATTTTCATTCCTAATTACTGATCCCAAACTCATCACATCCATGAGCAATTCACATGGTTTCAAATCATGTATTCTAACCTTATGTCTTTCTGGAGCATAACACACCTACATTTCTGTTCTTAAGTCCTAAAACAAAATTTTTATCTGCACACCTCACACAAAGATTGGTCCAAGTCACCCCCACCACTTGTAAATTTGTCTAAGTCACTCACAACACTCAAACATTTGTCTGAGTCACCCTCACCATTTGTAAATTTGTCCAAGTCACCCACAACACTCAAACATTTGTCTAAGTAACCCTCACCATTTGTACAGTGGCCAGACAGAAATTTTCACCCGGTGCATGTATAATCCAGGTTATTGGCCTTTTTTTTCTTCTTCCTAACACCACCACCATTGCTACTCACGCCTCAAGATCATACTAATTTTATGATTTACCTTTCACATTTTGGTAATTTGTCCTATCCTTCTCTTTTCTTTCCAAACTGACTCATTAATCTCTTATCCAATATTTACCATTTTTTCCGCTTTTCACTCAAACTACGACAGGGTCCTCAGCTCGCAAACAACATCTCATCCATGAAAGGAAGATCACAATAGTTAAACCATCTACATACTATTCCAATTAAAACACAATCTGTGCTCCTGGCACACTCCAATCACATTATTCAAGCCTTGTTGCAAACACATGAAAACACCTCAAAAATATAGTTTTGTAATTTTATCACCCAATGACAGTTCCTGCTATGTTTAATGCCTTTAAATAGGCTTGGAATGGATTTTCCGACCATATTTCGGAAACTTGATTGCATCTTTGCTTTCAAAGGTGCAAGTTGCCAGGGAAGCAAACAGTAAAGCTACATCTTGGTGGTGCTTTTTTTTCTCAATTTTGTCCACTTTTCACCAATCTTTTTTGCTCAACGCTCATACCAACCTCATCCCTTTCATTAAGGAAAAGGATAGACTTGTCAACTTGCTTGTTGTCGATTTCAAGAATGATGTTTTTTTAAAAAATGTAATCTTTCTACAAATTGGTGTCTGGCTGAGTTTATTTTGTGACAGTCCTATTCTACATGGTGGTATGAGTTAGAAATGTACAAGCTCATGTCTGTAGAGTGAATATTAAGGGATTTATGAGGAAAAAAAAACAGGTGGAAATTATTGTCCAGCCACTGTAAATTTGTCCAAGTCACTCACAACACTCAAACATTTGTCTGAGTCACCCTCACCATTCATAAATTTGTCCAAGTCACTCACAACACTCAAACATTTGTCCAAGTCACTTGCACCGCTCGGAAATGTGTCTAAGTCACTTGCAACACTCAAAAATCTGTGTGGTCCACTCTCACCACTTGGAAATGAGTCTAAGTCACTTGCAACACTCAAAAATTTGTGTGATTCACTCTCACCACTCGGAAATTTGTCTAAGTTGATTGAAACACTTAAAAATTTGCATAAGTCACTTTTACCACTTGAAAAATTGGCTAAGCCCATATTTTTTAAATTTTTCTTGGAGGAAGTTGCCACTGAGAAAACCAAGGAGATGAAAGGCCAATGAGAGATAGGTGTATCAAATCCAGCAGAAATGAAAGCAAAAAAAATGTTGTTGAGAGTTGGGGGTGAGCATAGATGAGCAAAAAGACTTGACAAGGTAAGGAAGAATAGATGGCCAAGTTGTGGTTATGAAAAATTGAGTAGAAAAATGTCAGATAAGAGGTGAACATTGACACGTAAAGTGTCTAATAACCCAATTATTAGCAAAAATAATTGCGGAAGATAATTGGGGTATAAGGATTTTTATCTGCAATTAATTTAATTGCTGATCCCTGAACATTGATACCCCCTAATAAATAAATGTATACAAGATGTATACATAACTGAAATTAATGATTAAATACAATATTTGCCATTATAATACCTTACATACACACATATATCCACCTTTTATAAGTCTCATGTACTAAATATTGAGTTGGGATATGTTAGGTTAATCTTAAGAACCTTAAACATAAAGCTACATCATTTTTAAGTAGACTTAAAGCTTTTTCTATCATTATTTTATGGAAAAAAATAAGAATTGCACTTTAAATCACTTAAAAGTTGAAGATATGCACTATAAATTGAATAATATTAATAATTGTGCTTTGATAGATTAATTTAACTTATTCAGGATGATTTGTTTGGCTATTCAAATGCATAAAAATAACACTTGTCAAATGTGGTGTTTTTTTTATGCCAGAAATGGATTCTGTGCACTGGCCACATACTGCCTGCATTTGTCCCACATGAAAAGCTTCATTTTCAGAAAATTTAGTAATTTCACACTATAATTACCGCACATTGTATGCCCACTATAGGGAAACATGCTAAAATAGGTGAAAGTTGCTTATTTAATGTCCTAATTTCATTATAAGTGCATTGACCTCATTATATGCACTAATTTCATTAACAACCTCAAGATTGATGCCTTTAATTCACTACCTCACTTAAAACCTCCAAGTTAGTCAAGGATTTACCCTTTCAAGTGCCTAACAAGAGCCTGCATTCAGTTACCCCCACATTTCACATCTTATTTTGGTTTTCTCAGTGGTTTCTCATTCAATATTGGTCATATTTGGATGGGGATTTTACATAGTGATTTGGAATAATTAGCCCCTTCATTTCTACTATTAATCCCCCTTAATTATGTGTTATATTTAGTGTTATTCTTTCATTTTTTAGTCTTTTATTGTAAGGTATTACACACATATACTCTATTTTTGGCTTATTCGTTTATTTTGATGGATTATCCCTATTAGTCCAGGATTTTAGCAGGTGATCTTATTCTAATTGTGTTATGAGTCTTTTCTTATGTTGTTGGGCCGGTGTATTAGCTAGATTGAGGCATCATTGGCCATGTATAGGATTGGTAAACCAGGGGAGCATATTGGAGAATTATTGGGTATAAAAGGAGGGGTTTTTTGGTCTTATTTTCAACATTTTTTATCATTAAAATTAAATCATACAACCATTACAATTACAACACATACCAATTTTACTTTTAAAAGTGTTTGGATTATTAAATCTATTTTTCTACCAACTATATGATTGTAACCTATTTATAAATAGCGAGATAAAAATGACTGAGACCCTTATTTTCAGCCTAGGTATCCCCAGGACTGAGTATTTGTTATATTTAAAATAAGATAAACTTAATTGCATTAAGCTTATAAGTAAAAATTATGACTATAATACTAATATATATGGTTATTATACTTATATATATATTTATTAAACTATTAAATGACTTATATAAGTTTAAAAAGCTTATTTAGAATACTTATTAAGGTGATAATGGAGTCATAATATACTTATCTTAAGTGATATTAAGTAATTATAGACATACATAAGCTTATATGTATGCATAAATCTCATATTCAGTAAAATATGCAGTTATATTATGTATATATATGGGCCTATGTGTGGGTTTAAACCTCTAAATAGCCTATAAGCTTTATTTTTCCGCTTATTTTAGGTCATATGGAATTATTAAATGGACTCACCACACCTACAAAGACATATACACCTTTCCCAGGGACATATAACCAGTTTGTACAGCTTAATCTGCTTCCTTTAATGTATTTTCATAGACTTATGGGTTTGGGATATGATTACTGGGTTAATCTGGATGCTTAGGGATGTTATTGGGAGCTTGGAAAGTTGATTTGGTTCATTTATATGCTCTGGGATTCATTTTATTCTCTTTGGATGACTTATTTTACCTGTTTCTTGATGGTATTGACTTTTATCTGTTTTCTCTATTTATGGTATGGGTTTATGATATCATTTATTGTGATGGAGGGTCCTTACTGGAGGTCTGGGTGTTGAAATTGCTTGAAGTGGATGCCATGGGGAGGTGATGAGCCCTCACAGTGCTTTAATTGCCAGGGATAGCAGTGCCATCATCTGGAATGAAGGTCTGTGCACTCCAGTGGATTTTGGTATAAATAAGGGAGGATTTGACCAGTTATTTGACATCACTTACTTACTACACACCAAATAACAATTATAAAACAATTATTATCACATACAAAAATATTTAAAAGCCTTTATAAATTGATATTATCTTTATATTAGCTATAAATCTATTTTATTAGCTTATTTTCCACCACTAGTTTGCACCAATCCAAATATTGTGAGTTAACATTGAGCATAACTATTTTATTAGTCTTTCCCTGGGGTTTAATCTATAAATCATTTAATATTAAGAAGTAGGACCATTAATATTTAATATTAAGTCATACTTAAATACTAGCATACACTAACACTTACATTGAGTTATATTTTAATACTTATTGGATTTGTACTACAGTATTCATATAGGACCATTAAAATCTTCTGGACAACTGACTAATCAAGCTATTCATGTCTCTGTACTTGAACTCAACCTGGCAGTCTTAATTAGTCTCACTGCTGTACTCAGGCTAGTGTTAACACTAGTAGTAGTCTACCTTCTTAGGTCTTAACAGTTGCTAATATTCAAATTATCATGATATAAGCATTTTAGAAGCTTTATTTTTTAATGCCATACTTATTTCTCTCTTCACTCTATTCAACTCAATTTTTTTTAGCAAACACATAATAGGGGGTATCAAAGTTAGAAATTTGTAACTATTTAAAAGGTATTTCACAGCACACAAAGAAATCCACAAGCATGAAATTAATTCTCAGTAAAAAGATGTTTTGGAGGCACAAGATGGCATACCTTAAAAAATAATCATGGTTGATTTGGCGGAAAAATAAGGTATTTTGAAATGGAAGATTTCTAACTTTGATACCCCCTGTCACGCGCCACGTGACACTCGAGGCGAAATCAGCTCATTAAATCAATAATATCAAGTCCTAAATCTATACTCGAAGCGCAGAAAGCAATTCTCCATAGCAACTGCGATTTTCCTTTGTGTACTTACTATTTAACTGCGCTAGCCTAAACTCTAAATCTAAATTAGTCAATCTCCCAATAGGGCACCTTAGTCCTTTTCAATAAGCGACGCACAGCGCTAGGTTCAACGAAATAGTACAGTAGTAGTTTTCATTAAAGTTTTGTTAATTAATTAAAAAGGGGTAAATTGAGCATGGACGGATATTTAGCGAAGAGGGTCTAAGTGTATGTTAGTAATGGTCAATGGAATGGGAATGGTGCAATGGAAGGGAGGTCAATGCGAGGAGGAACAAAGGATATAAAAGGGGTTGGGTATTTGGTTTGATATTCCTTAGAATTAAATTATAAAATCGTATTTACATTAATAGTGGTAAATCTTTAAAGTTAAAATCATTGTTATTGTATCTTTCTTTTATTTTCTCAATATTCATTTCTAAATCCTAAATCTTTGATTATTGAGTTTCCAACCCTTCGTGAGATTTTAAAAATTACTATTACCTTTGAAACTAGTCTATAATTCTTCTCGAACGAACCTTGAACCTGTAGCTCTTACTTCGAGTGACCTTCGAATCATTTCCTCAAATCATTCCTCTGTGCTTCGAAGAAGTTTCTAAATCCCTCATCTCACTTTCAGGAACATCCTCGACCTTGTGCGTAGGTCGTCCGGTGACAGTATAATTTAATTCTCTGTAGTTCTCATTCTTTGCACTACTATGTCCTTTTTGGTGTTTCTAAAATTTTAAATGGCACCTGTTCAACGCACTCCTCCTATGGGCGCTACTACTAGAGCTTGCGCTAGAGGCAGGCCAACAGCCACAAGGTCTGTTTCCCGCACTCACTCTTTGGAACCACTTGACCTTAGGGAACGGCAACATTCAGTTCAATCTGTAGAAGACATCCCACAAGATTTTGAGGATTCTAGTGACAAAGAAGAAGGAGAGGATACAATGCACGAGGCACCATCCGCCCCTGCCAATCACCCTTCTGGCCAATCCTCAGAACCTGGACCATCTAACTCTCTGGAATATTTCATGAGACTTTTCATGAAAACCCTTTCAAATCCAACGTCTTCAGAGGGATCTAAGTTCAAAACTCCTTCTATGAAATCTCCTGACAAATTCGACGGAGATCACCCCGACAGATTGCGACCCTTCTTGCAAACCTGCAAGTTACTGTTCCATAATGACCCTTGAACTTTCAACAGCGACCGATCAAAGGTTGTTTACGCTTCTTCATTCCTAGCCAGAAAAGCAGCAAGATGGTTCGAACCTTATCTACTCATGCTTTCTTTGACAGAAACCCACTTACTTATCAATAATTGGGAAAAGTTCGAAGACCAACTTTTTACGTTGTTTGGGGACCCTAATGAAATGGACAACACCGAAATTGAACTTGATTTTCTTTGCATGAGTGATAATGGTAAAGCCTCTGAATATATCTCAAACTTCAGAGCACTTCAAACTCAAGTAGGTTGGAATGATGCTGCCCTTAAGTATCATTTCAAGAAAGGACTTCCTTTGAGGATTCTAGATCAATTAAATCTTCACGGTCAGAAGATGACTACTTTAACGGATTTAATGGATCAAACCCTCAAACTTGACGGCGTTTATCTAGGACGACTTCAACATCGTCGATATGCCAACAAATCTCAAGGCCTAAATTTTAAATCGGGACCTTCTTCACACCCACGACCAAATCCATCCTCCTCGACTCAATCCAAACCCAATAAGGGAAAGGATAAACCTCCACCAAAAGGCTCAACCCCAGGCGATATCAGCAAAGTACTGGATCCTAAAGGGGAACTTAAAGAAGCTGAGAGGAAGAGACGAGCAGATAATGGGTTATGTATGTATTGTGGGGGTAAGCACAAGTTGGAAGACTGTGTAAAATTGAAGGAAAGAGAAGGTAATGGTTCCAAGTCAAAAAACTAGTGAATAGTTTACTTGTGTGCAAAGCAAACTATCTTATCTCTCCCAGTGCACAGAACCTCCATGTCTTAAGGACTGGAGTTGCCTTAAACCGCTTGAGATTCATTCTTTTTAAGGAGGATATCCCCTTCAGTTGTCTTATAGACTCTGGAGCTTCAATTTCTTTTGTTAGTTTATCTTTTGCCGAGAAGCTTCAACTAACATTTACAGATATCGATCGAACTCCAATCTATTTGGTCAAATCAGAGGAACCCAAATATTGGGTAAGTAAGAAAGTTTTATGGGTTCTCAACTTTCCGAACTTTCCCCCCTTCCAGTGGGAATTATCAGTCTTGGACGCCCCAAGGATGGACGATACCATTCTTGGCCATGACTTTTTAACGCATTGGAATCCCGAAATCGATTGGACTAGGGGATTGATCACCCCACGATCTAAGTATATTTCTGATTCTTCAATGCAGGTCAAAAGGGAGTTAAACAACCCGCCTGAAAAAGTCCTGCTAGAGGACAAGTCTCTGCCAGATGACTTGCAAGCATCTGATCCTTCTTTAAATGAGCAATTGGCTAACCCATCTAGCTCGATGACTTCACTCGAAGAGGATTTAAATTGCCTCGAAGTAATCAAATTCTGCTCTCTCAATACAGGTATCCCCTCGACAGATTCTCTCGAAGATGAAGAGGACGACCAAATCAACGTTGAAGCCATTAAATCAACTCTACCGGAGATCTACCACGATTTCCTCGATGTTTTCTCAATCTGCAAGGCCAATAAGTTACCACCTCATCGACCCTACGACCATCAAATAGAGTTAATAGGCCCAGTACCTCCGGCAGGTCCTGTCTATTCTTTATCGAAGGAGGAATCTCAAGTTCTTCGAGACTACATTGCAGAGAATGTAGCCAAAGGTTTCATCAGAGCCAGTAAATCTCCAACCGGCTCCCCTGTCCTCTTTGTAAAAAAGAAGGACGGTAGTCTTAGGTTGTGTGTTGACTATAGAAAGCTCAATACAGTCACGAAGAAGAATGCATATCCTGTTCCTCCTATGTCATTACTTCTTACCCTTTTCAATGGTGCTAATTTCTTTTCTAAAATTGATCTTAAAGGCGCTTACAATCTGATTCGCATTGCAGAAGGTCATGAACCACTGACTGCAATGCGCACTAGATTTGGTAGTTTTGAATATTTAGTTTTGCCTTTTGGATTATGTAACGCACCTTCAACTTTTCAAACTTTTGTTAATGATATCTTTCAAGATGTTGTTGAACAATTTGTAGTCGTCTATTTAGATGATATTTTAATATTCTCGAAAACACTAGATGAACATATTCATCATGTTCGACAGGTCCTAAATCGTCTTCGAGATCATGGTCTCTACGCCAAGCATAATAAATGCGAATTCCACCTCAAATCAATTGATTTTTTGGGTTTTATGTTGTCCACTGACGGTTTAGTCATGGATGACAAAAAAGTCCAGAAAATCCTGGAATGGCCTGAGCCCAAAACCATTAAATCACTCCAAGGATTTTTGGGTTTTGCAAACTTCTATAGAAGATTTATTAAAGATTACTCTAAAACTATTTCCAATCTTACTTCTCTTCTTAGAAAAGACATTCCTTTTGTTTTTACTTCTACAGCACGAAAGGAATTCGAAGCACTAAAAACGGCGTTCACCACAGCCCCAATTGTTTGACATTTTGATCCTTCTGCCTCGACAATAGTTGAGACGGATGCGAGCGATTATGCTATTGCAGGGGTCATCTCCCAATTAAATCCTGAAACAAATTTGTTTCATCCTGTTGCTTTTGAGTCACGCAAACTCATAGCCGCAGAATTAAATTATGAAATTCATGACAAAGAGCTTTTAGCTATTATCCATTGTCTTAAAAAATGGCGTTCTTTTCTTCTCAGCCTAGATAGTCCTTTTCAAATCTTAACAGATCATAATTCTTTGAAATACTTCATGTCTTCTAAAGTGTTAACCAGGCGTCAAGCCAGGTGGGCTGAATTTTTGTCTGAATTTTCTTTCTCTATTTCCTATCGCCCAGGAAAAAACTGCATTATCCCAGATATCTTGTCACGTCGGGACGACGTTTACCCACAGCGGGGGGACGCATTTGCTGACAAGAACCCAGCAAATGTGCAATCAATCTTCAACGAATCAATGTTAACGACTCATCAACTTAATTTGATGACAATTCAATCTTTTCGAAATCCACTATCCAACATCCTCAAAGCTCAGTCAAAGGACAAATATTGTTTAGGGTTAAAAGACAAAATACTCTCGAAGCAAGGGGCCAAAAGATTTAGTATTGAATCAGGTCTATTAGTCTTTGAAGGTAGAGTAGTCATACCCAACAACAATGAGATAAAATTATGGATTTTCAACAGTCGACATGATTCTCCATTAGCTGGTCACTTTGGGGTTGATAAAACCTACCAGTTAATAGCGAGGGATTTCTTCTGGCCAGGTATGACCAGGAAAATCAAGGCCTATATAAAAGCTTGTTACAAATGTAATAGGAATAAGGCTCCCCGTCACTGGAAGCATAGGTTGCTTCAACCACTTCCTATTCCCTCTAAACCTTGGGAATCTTTATCAATGGATTTCATTTCTCAACTTCCTATTTCTAATGATTTTGATGCTATATTAGTAATAGTAGATAGATTTTCAAAAATGTCTATTTTTATTAAAACCACTACTACTGCTACAGCAGAAGATTTGTCAAAATTGTTTCTAGAATATGTATTTTCTAAACACGGCTTACCAAATGATATTATTTCAGATAGAGGCTCATTGTTTGTATCCACATTCTGGACCCAACTGTGTCGACAACTCAATATCACGAGGAATCTCTCCACGGCCTATCACCCTGAAACCGATGGTCAAACAGAAAGAGTTAACCAAATCCTCGAACAATATCTTCGAATGTATGTCAGTTACCAACAAGACGATTGGACCACATGGTTACCATTGGCCGAATTTGCTTATAATAACTCGACTCATTCTTTGACACGACAATCTCCCTTTGAAACCATTTATGGACGACATCCTCGATTCAACTCAATCCATGTAGGAACTAATCATCCTGCGGAACATTATCTTCGAACTATATCACGACTCCAAGAAGAACTTAAAACAAATTTGGAATCAGTGATTCGAAGATACAAGGAACAGGCCGACAAACATCGACAATCTGCTCCTTCCTTTAAACCAGGCGACAAAGTATGGCTTGATGCACGAAACATTCGAACAACAAGACCATCAAAGAAACTGGCTGAAAAGCACTTGGGACCATTCGAAATCAACTCTGAAGTCTCTAAAACTGCATTTCAACTCAAGTTACCTCCTAAATGGCAGGCAATTCACCCTGTTTTCCATGTATCTCTCCTGGAACTAGCTCGAGAAATATACCCGGGCAAGAACCAACCCCCTCTGGAGCCGGTCGAAGTAGAAGATCATCTAGAGTGGGAAGTAAGCCATATCCTTGATTCAATAATACGCAAGGGGAAACTTCAATACCTCGTGGAATGGGAAGGCTTCCTCAATGACTCAGACAAAACATCCTGGGAACCAGCCATCAATGTTTCTAACGCCCCTGAACTCCTAAAATCTTTTCATCTTAAATACCCTTTAAAACCAAAACCTTAAAATTTCTTTTATTTAAAATTTTCTTTTCTTTTTCTCTCCTTCTTTAAAATCTAAAACACCTCTTAAATTTCTTAGCCTTGTTTTCTTTTTTCTCTCTTTTTTTTTCTTTCTTTTCCTTCTATAAAATTTTCTCCAAAACCAACTAAAAGTAAAATCAAAATTAAAAATAAATAAAATAAAATAATAAAATAAAAATAAAATAAAATAAAATAAAATAAATAGAATAAACATAAATAATAAAATAAAAATAAAAAATAAAATAAATAGAATAAACATAAATAATAAAATAAAATAAAAAACTCTTAAATCTCTCTAAATATTTCCTTTCTTTTCTTTTCAATTCTCTAAATACATTCTTTTCTTAAATTTAAAATTCTCTTTAAAAAATTTCTTTTCTAAAAATTTATTCTCTTTAAAAAAAAAAAAAACTTTCTTTCCTTCGAATCATCAAATCTTGTATGACATGACCATTTCCTCAAACTTAACTTCAACCTCTAAATCTCCCTATAATAATCCTTCAAAACAAATAATTCTTCTTTCCAAATTCTGTTTTTTTTTTCTTTTTTCTTTTCTTTCTTCTTCCTCTCTTTTCAACTAAAAATTCTTTTTTAAAAAAAAAAAAAAAAAATTCTTTCATTAAATCCTCAATTTAACAAACTCATCTCAATCACAAAACCGTTTCTTTTTCTCTCTCTTTTCTTACATTAAATTTTCCTTTTAAAAAAACATTAAAACTTCCTTCAATTAAACAACCTTTTTCTTTCTTTAAATTTCTTCTTTCAAATTCTAAAATTTTTTATTTTAAACTTCTTTTTTCTTTTTCTCTCTCTCCCAAATCTTATAAAATTAATAACATTCACCTACAATAAAAAAAATAAAATAAAATAAAACCAAAATACAAATTTTTTTTTTTTACTTCTTTACATCTCCTTTTCATTTCAAATCTTTTCTTTTAATTTCTCTCGAACCAATCTTTTCATTTTCTCCAAAACTACCCTTATCTCCTTCCTGCATTTCTCAAATACCTCCTCCTCTCCTACCGGAACCACCTCTCCCATCTCCAAGAGCTCCTCTGCCACGTCGAAGGAAGCAGCGTCAATAATTTTGTTGACCTCCCCACATAATTCTTCCGCGAACCTTACTCGTCGACCTTGACGAGGTTTCTTCTACCACACCTGGTCCAGGGTGTCTTCAGGCTCTTCAACTACTTCCGTGGCCAGAGGGTTTGCCTCAGTTGGTATAATCGGCGCAGGCTTCCCAATCGGCTCTTCAAGGTTATTCAATGTCTAAAACAAAACTCATCAGTAACTTCATCCTTAAAATAAACAATTAAAACTTACTTCGAAGATGGGGTCAGGCTCTAAAAATAACCTTGGCGCCACTTCAACCTCTACCTCTCTCTCTTCCTTGTCGTCCTCGATGACCACCCGTTGTTTCTTGGGTGCCCGCCCTGGAACAGGGACTTCATCTTCATCTTCCTCCACCAACTCGTCGACCTCTTCCTCGACACCTTGCTTCGAACTCGTGGCCTGGGTTACCCAGGTTGAGATCTCATTGTTTAATTCCTTATCATTTTCCCCCACCGATTGTTCATCTTCAATCGAGACATCCCAAATGTCTTCGACCACCTCTTTGGTTTTAGGAATTACCCAAAACTTAGTCTTGGTAAATTGCTTTTCGATTTCTGCGTTCTTCGTCAACGCATCGCACGCCACTTGTTGCCAACGGCAAAACTCGCATTTCTGGCAAGGGCCTCGAGTCGCCGTACTTTCGACACAGAAATACTCCATGCTTTCACAAGCTGTGCAAGTTTGTGAAAACTGTCGCGTGATCATTCCCCCATCCGCTTTAGGGTGTGGAGGCGTAGGTGTGGGAGTGGGGCAGTTCATTATAAAAAAGAGTAATTAAGAAGTGAGGAAAAAATTATTAGAAGAAGGGAAACTAGTGTGGGAAGATGGCTCAAGCTCAACGAAGTTCACAATTCTTATACCCGGGCATCTGTCACGCGCCACGTGACACTCGAGGTGAAAGCAGCTCATTAAATCAATAATATCGAGTCCTAAATCTATACTCGAAGCGCAGAAAGCAATTCTCCATAGCAACTGCGATTTATCCTTTGTGTACTTACTATTTAACTGCGCTAGCCTAAACTCTAAACCTAAATTAGTCAATCTCCCAATAGGGTGCCTTAGTCCTTTTCAATAAGCGATGCACAGCGCTAGGTTCAACGAAATAGTACAGTAGTAGTTTCATTAAAGTTTTGTTAATTAATTAAAAAGGGGTAAATTGAGCATGGACGGATATTTAGCGAAGAGGGTCTAAGTGTATGTTAGTAATGGTCAATGGAATGGGAATGGTGCGATGGAAGGGAGGTCAATGCGAGGAGGAACAAAGGATATAAAAGGGGTTGGGTATTTGGTTTGATATTCCTCAGAATTAAATTATAAAATCGTATTTACATTAATAGTGGTAAACCTTTAAAGTTAAATCATTGTTATTGTATCTTTCTTTCATTTTCTCAATATTCATTTCTAAATCCTAAATCTTTGATTATTGAGTTTCCAACCCTTCGTGAGATCTTAAGAATTCCTATTACCTTTGAAACTAGTTTATAATTCTTCTCGAACAAACCTCAAACCTGTAGCTCTTACTTTGAGTGACCTTCGAACCATTTCCTCAAATCATTCCTCTGTGCTTTGAAGAAGTTTCTAAATCCCTCATCTCACTTTCAGGAACATCCTCGACCTTGTGTGTAGGCCGTCCGGTGACACCTGGCAGTCTTAATTAGACTCACTGCTGTACTCAGGCTAGTGTTAACACTAGTAGTAGTCTACCTTCTTAGGTCTTAACAGTTGCTAATATTCAAATTATCATGATATAAGCATTTTAGAAGCTTTATTTTTTAATGCCATCCTTATTTCTCTCTTCACTCTTTTCAACTCAATTTTTTTAGCAAACACATAATAGGGGGTATCAAAGTTAGAAATTTGTAACTATTTAAAAGGTATTTCACAGCACAAAAAGAAATCCACAAGCATGAAATTAATTCTCAGTAAAAAGATGTTTTGGAGGCACAAGATGGCATACCTTAAAAAATAATCATGGTTGATTTGGCGGAAAAATAAGGTATTTTGAAATGGAAGATTTCTAACTTTGATACCCCCTATTGTAACTAAATTTTTTTAATTAAATAGAGTATTTAAAGCTCTCACCATGAAATATGGGGGGCCTTGAACCCAAAATCACATCAACTGGAGCCCCAATTGAGGTTGTTGATGGGTCTTTTGGTCTAGAAGGTTCAATTGGAGGTCCAACGGGGCGTTTAAGTGGAATATTGGACTTTTAAAGTCAAGGTGCATAGTTTTATTTCTTTTGATTAATTCACTCAATATATAAGAGGTAGGGGTTTAAAATATTATTATGATTTATATTTTAGAATTACAGTAATGTAAATACTAAAGTTATAAAAAATAGTAATAAGTATTGTATCTAATAGATATGTTATATAGATGGTAAATAAAAAAGAATGAGTTTAAAAAGTACAAAAGGAGAGGGCCTTTTATAGGCAAAAGGTGAGAGATAACACACGGAGTTAAAAACATCCAATAAGAGAGTGTGAGAGAAAAAACTTAGTGAAAAGAGAGTATGTGAATATAAAAAAGATATACTAAAATGATGTGTCAATAAAAGGTATCATATTTATTTGATATAAATCTTAATTATTTTACTGGATAAGTCTAGTAGCCTGGCTGACAGAGGTAGTGATGAAACCAGTAAGAAAAATAATGAAATAATATTATTTTATCCAAAAACACCAACTTGAAGTCAGATGAAAATCAGACTGAACTTAGATGGAATTCTTACACAAATGAGCTTGAACACCAACTTGAAGTATTGTACAAACCTGGCTGAATCTTTTCTGGTATCATAATGAAAGTTAACTGAACTCATCTTAAAATGTGAAAGAAAACATTTCGAGAAATCATTCCAATTCCAAACACTGTACACCATAAGCGCATAATTTAGTTTTTTGTAAGTGAAATCTTGATGATTGATGGTCATGATTTCTACAGTGAGAAGCAGGAATCTTTGGGGCAACTGGGTGAAGAGAGCAAGAAGGTTGACATTTGATGAGAGATTGCTCACCGAATTTAAGTGACAGGCACGCTCATTTGTGAATGACGGGTGACTTGATCTGCGCTTGGCTTGGCTGCCGGGGTGCTCTTGACCTGGACCGTGCTCTTGACCTGGACCGTGCTCTTGACCGGAGCTGATCGATCGATGGCGCTCCTTTCGCTCCCTAAAGAAGTCTCGTTTTCTTTCTTTCCTTCTTTTATTCCTTTTTCTTTCATTCATCCTTCCTTCAAAACAGATTATCGATCGCATCCTCATCGAACTCGATCCCATCGATCTCGCTGCCTTTTCTCTCGTCTCTCATGCCGCCCATCGTCTGGTCTATTTCCCCAATGACCATTATCTCTGGTACCAGCTCTTCATCAAGCTTTTTGTAATCCTCTTCTTCTTCTTCTTCTTCCATTCTCCCACTCTCTAATCTTATCATCTCTTCTCTCTTTGTCAGGATTCTCCTCACTCTTCATCCCTCTCTTTCCTCTCCCTCCATCCTTCTTCCCCTTCAATGGGCCGTGCCGGTGAAGTGGAGGGCGAGGAAAAGCAAAGCATCGTTGCCATCCCTCCTACCCCTGCTGTCGATTGCCAGTCTCTTCTCAAATCCCGCATCATTCTTCGCCAGGCTTTGCGTCCTATTCCCTCGAGCGCGTCCCTTACCGATCAAGCCCCCCTATTGACTGCACGTTTGGTATTTCATGTTTCTTTCCATGTCTTCCTTTATTCAATTCATTCAGATTTTTTTTTTTTTTTTTTTTTTGATATTCAATCTTTAGGCCGCTTATTATCCTAACCATCAAATCCACAATCTCTACGAAACTATTCAAGAAATCTTAAACACTTCTCGTGTCCAGCCTCTATTTGATTCTACACCTTGCAAATCCCGCAATGTCCAGTTCTTAAATAACATTCTGTCTCACTCCGTCGTCCAATACGTCCTCTTACATTCTTGTGGTGCTCGCGAACAGGAATCGTCCCAGTTTTCTCGACGTCCATCCCTTTATGACCGTCTTGCTAGCCAAGCTGCCAAGCTTCATACTCTCTACGGTCTTACTCAGTTGGATCTATCAAATGTTCGTGCTAGAGGTAGTGCAAGAGAGTCTTCATATGACATCAAGAATTACACCCGTCTCAATCTGTTTGGTCCTTTTATGCCTGACGAGTCGGGAAGAGTCAATTGGTCTCACATGGAGGCCCTCGCCGTTGTGGTCGGCCTTAACCTAAGGGATGCCAGAAAGTCATTCAACAGTACAAACCAAGGCTTCAATGTTAATAACCCTCTAATCACCGGCATTTCCCACGCTTCCCTTTCTACTACTACTACTACTACTAGTAGTAGTAATAATAGTTCTGAAAACCACGTCCCACCGTCCAATTCATCAGCCCAATATCAACTTCACAACATCCCCCCTCATCACCCCAGAAGTAATTGGTCAGATATTGATTGGCCTATGCTCCAGGGCTTGGTCACGGCACGTCCATTTACTCAACATGATTCTCTGGATCCTTCTTTTTCACAAGCTGATTGGGCAGGTATAGAGGGTCAATGGTTGCGAGTAGTATCATTCCTTGATTATCGAGATTTGCATAGGTATAATTGTCCGTTTGCAAAATAAATGAAAACCTACCCTTTTTTTCCTCCTCTCTTTCTTTTGTGCTAATGCGCCCTCCTGATGTTCGTTTTTTATTCACTCTGCAAATTTAATGACACCATTCTATTCAGTTGAAAATCGTCTTCCAAGACCATCGTTGGACAATCATACCGAGGCTTTAAGACTGATGACATTGAATCTTAAAGTCATCTCGGTTGGATCAAGACCATCAGACGATCCAACTCACCCGGAACCTTTAAACCTTTATCGTAATCAGACTAAATACCCTCCCTTATATTTTAGAGGCACGTCAGCGTACGTATTCATTTTGATTTCTTGGAGCTTCTAATACTGTATAGTTGCAAATCGGCACTCTCTAATTCAACATGTTGATTTCAAATATTCCATTTCCTTTTTCTCTTGATCTATCTCATTCACTTTTTTCGTTTTTCTCATTTTATTCTTGGTGGGGGGGATTGAAAACTTAATTTCACCTTTTTTCATTCGATACAACACATCATGTACAAATCCTTCAGAAACGCTGCTCTTTCCCATCCAACTTCGCAGGTTCGAGGTTGTGTAAGTCTTACGCCAGACGGAGAGGTTAGATGGACTGTCGTTAGTACTTATGGGGGTCAGGATCGTTGGGCAAGTGAAGGTATTCAAGTGGGTGGTATTCGAAGCAAATGGGGGATCCTGGGTGCTTGGAGTGATGTAGATAGGACAGACGCTCTTGGTCCAGTACGTCTTGAATTTTCTTCATGACCGAGAAACTGAGATTCAATCTCATCAATCTATCATTTCGTAGGCTGGCCCGTTTTATTTCTTCAAAAAAACTATAGGAACTTGAGTCAAAGACGCTGTAAATCTTTGTTTGACAGCACTGTTCGTATGATGACTTGCGCTTTTCTAAAGCTTCGTTCTTTCAACACGAGTACAATTCATGTATAGTGTGCTTTTTTTTCATTGTACTAGAGCTGCACTGGATGGAAAATTGTCTATCGAGTGTGGTCAAGGTGATTCTTATCTGTGTTATTAGTTAATGGTTGTCCACTTGTGTGACATTTTTTGCCTATTTGTCCACCTAGTGGGATAAAACATGTTGAATGTTTTTATATGTCAGGATTGCTTTTGTTTTTCTTTTTGTATGTTCAACAATCACTAGAAAACTGTGTGAGTTTCCTTGAAATTAGAGATGAACAAACATACCATTGATCATTTGGGGATGCAGTGTGCAAAATTGATTAACTATTTTTTTTTTCTAATTAAGATGTTTGGCATTTCCTGATATGTGTTTGACTGTCACATCTAAAAGTACTACAAGCAAAAAAATGGATGCTCTCCAAAATATTTATATATTGTTCCTTCTTAAACCATAGATTAAGATTGTGTAGAAATATGTAATCAAATCAAATAAGACTTTTAGATAGAAAGGAAATATAATGATCAAAAAGTGTTAAAAAAAATAGAAGCAAGCAAAACTAAAAAAAAAAAAAAACTAAAAGAAGAAATGAAAAAAGTCACATCCATTTTTTCTTTGATTGGTAATATTTATTATTATTATTATTGTTATTTTTTGGGTGTGTGTCAATGAAAATGGAAAACTAACAAATAAATGAGACGAGAAAAATGGGGTGGAGGAGGATGGGAATTGAGAAAATGAAACTCACAAATATGGATAATAATAATAATAATAATAATAATGATAATAGGGGGTATCAATGTTCAGGGATCCACAATTAGGGATCAGGAATTTTTTTTCCCCAGGATCAGACATTATTAATTGTGGATAAGGAATCCTTGATAATGCATTATCCTGCCTCTTATACCCCAATTTCTGTTCCTAATTCTTGATCCCAAACTCATCACATCCATGATGGATTTTTAAGAAAGTTACATGACTTATAATTGCTGATGCCATGCTTAAGTCTTTCCTCACTCTATGATACTTAATTTTGGTGGCAAACACATCACATTTTTTTCTCATCTTTATGTGTCTCTTCACTCTATGCTACATAATTTTGGTGATGAACTCATAACATTTTTTTTTTCTATTTACATACCCCACCTGCTCATTTAGTGGCAAATTTCCACTTCCCACTCATCATCTAAACCTTTTACCAACAATAATAATGCATCTCACTACTAGGAAGCAACTTCACTCAGCTATGAATGCTATCACTTTAACTTTAGCTGGTGAATCTGATTCAGACTTGGGTTTGGAAGACACTTTAGCTTATATGTCTTTTCAATGATCTTTATGAAGAAGAGGTTCCCAAAACTGCACCTGTTCTTCCCTCCCTTGAGATTCACAAAAACATTCTTTCCACCAGCATATGCTTTGTCATTATGCTAATCACCCTCCAACATGTTGAAACACAACCCTTTTAATTTTTTCATACTCTCCAGATTTTCAGCTTGTGTGCTTTATTCACTTGGTTTGGTTTGGTGTTTTTTTTTTTTTTTTTTTTTTGAATTTATGCTGAATGTCTCTTTTTTGGATGTCTCATTTGTTTTCATTCACCAGCTCAACATGAAACATCACATATTTTCTGCAATCGCAACATGTTTCACTGTTTTTTTTTGTTTTTTTTTTCTTTTCTTTTCTTTTCTTTTCTTTTCTTTTCTTTTCTTTTCTTTTTTTCTTTTTTTTTTTTATATTTTTATATTTTTATTTTTTGTCATTCATCCCTCATCTCCTTTCCTACCTCTCCTCAAACATCCCTCAAAACAATTTAATTTCACATATTTTAATCATCTCATCTTTCCAGGTAAGTCATTTTATTCTTTTTTTTTAATCTTTTTTTTTTTTTTTTTTTGATTTTTTTTTGATGGCTAAATGATGGTTTTTTTTTTTTTTTTTTTCTTTTTTCTTTTTTGTATCTAATTTTTTTTTTTTTTTTTTTTTTTTTGTAAGTGGTTATTTTTGATTTTTATGGTAAGATCAACCTTTTTTTTTTCTCTACCTCTTTACTTTCTTTTTTAGCTCCACCCTACTCTTCATCCCTCCCTGGTATGGTCATTATCCCCACTTTCCCCTATTTCATATTTTTTTGGTTCCACGTCATTAAAACATATACATTGCACATTCTTTATGCATTTCACTTACTCCATATTCAATTTCCCCCAAATTCCAACATCATTCTTTCTCACTCTATTTTTCCTACTTTTCAATCAAGGTAAGTTTCATCTCCTTTTTTTTCATGGCTATATGATATCTCATTCCTTCTATGAAAATTTCATACTTAAATCTATGCATGACTCTTATCTGGATAACAGTGGACTTATTAAACTCTTCTTGTTCTCATCTCCATTACCACTTTTTCATGTTTTTGTAAAATTTTGAAAATCAGACTTGGAATTAGGGTTAGGTTTATTCAAATCTAAAGTCTTTTTAACTGAAAGTTCTTCTGAAGGCTACCTTTCATTTCTCACATACAGATTTGAATTTGGTTCAGTGGTTTCTGAGATATTGACCATTAAAGTTGAGACTATTTTTTTCCCAAATTAAATTTTTATTTTATTTTTTTATGTAACAAATTAGGGTTAGGTTTATTTAAATCACATGCCCTTTAACTGAAGATTCTACTGAAGCCTATCTCTCATTTCACACAAACAGGATTGAATTAGGTTCAGTGGTTTCCAAGATTTTGACCTTTGAAGTTGAGCCTTTTTTTTTCCAAATTTAACTTATCTTATTTCAAGTTTTTATATTGCATAATTAGTGAATAAGGATTCTGAAACTCTTATCTGATTATTATCTAGGGTTTTATTTCCCTCTTTTTGGATTTTTCATCATCACTTTTCAAGTTATTGTGCAAATTTGAAAAAGTAGAGTCAGAATTAGGGATAGGTTTATTTGAATAAACTATCCTTTTAGCTGAAGATACTTCTGAAGCCTATCCTTCATTTCCAGTAAACTGATTTGAATTTGGTTCAGTGGTTGCTGAGATATTGACCTTTAAAGTTGAGCCTTTTTTCTAAATTTCTCTTAATTTATTTCATGTATAGACCAGGATTTGTTAAAGGTTATTATCTTGGTATGTCTGATAATATATGTTTCATTCTTAAAATCATGTCACTCATTTTATTTCCATAGGCATCTATTCTTTACTTAAAAAATTATCTAAAGCTGAAAAAGATGATGATTTTTGCTTATAAGACACCTTACCTTCTTTTAATACTTTTCATGCTCTTTGCCTCAAAAAACTCTATAATAAAGCTTTTGAAAAGAATCATCAACTTGCTACCAAAGTTGGAATACAAAATTGGTGTGACCTGTTTTGGGAAGAAATTAGTGATAAATATATTTTATTTTCAAATGTTATTATTACTCATTCAGCATTCGACAATAAGATTCATATTGATAGGAATGATGCCAATTATCTTACTTTTGGAATTTTCTCATATATCAATCCAATAACTGACCAAACAATAACATCTCCAGATAAAATCAAAAGACATGGCTTATACTTTCCAGACCATCAGTGCATAATTAATTTTGGTTTGGGAAGTGGCATGATTGAAACAATTTGGAACTCTTCTCAGGATCATCACCAAATGACCAAAGCTCCACCTGACTTGGAATCTTGTCAAGATTTCACACATTTCAGATGTTCATTTCAAATCAGTCAAAAATTAATCCACCAAATAAACAAGATAAAAAGAAGAAGGTAAATTTAACAAATTAAAAAAAAACTTTATGTAGATCAAAAAATTTTGGGGATGAGTAGAGTCATCAAATATTTTTTATTTTTTCATAAATTTTTTATAAATAACTCTTATATTTCAAATTCCTAAAGCAAAGTAATGGGCCAACGACCTTGTGTTGTATAAAAGGTAATCATGATAACATTAAATTGTTTCATGGGGCTCATCTTGCCTATACCTGTGGAAAGTCCCAAACTTAGTTTCTAGACTTGGTCCACATTTTGGCAGGAAGAATTGTAATTACTTTAAAACTAGGTAAATTGATATATATTAGTTGTTTATATATTAATTTATGTAATTATATTAAATTTTGGTGATTCCCACCCCTTATTTCAATAAAATGCAGGGGGGGGGGGGTATTGCCAAATTTACAAATCTGACATGTAAAATTTTTGACATGTAAAAATTTTGGTAATACCCACCCCTTACTACAATAAAATTAAGGGGGGGATGGGGTATTGCCAAATATTCATATCAGAATTGCAAAATTTTTGACTTGAAATTTTGGTGATACCCATTGTAGACAATCCTATAGTACTAGCTATAGGCCTTGACCAAGGGAGTAGGAGTAAACCTGGAGAGAAAAACCCCTGTCCCTTTGAGAAATACCAGGTGATATTTATTTGCTACAGAAAATAAGAGACTGTTACAATACCCCTTCCAATAAACTTCTTGACTGCTTTACAAGTCAAGACAGTAGCCTAGATAGACTACAGACCAAAGAGAACCTGAAATGCAGAAAATCTACACCAGAAAAACAAATACTGTGCACTTGTTGCACAAGAAACAGGAATAATACTTGATGCAGGTTGCAAAGCTACACCAGATAAAACAATTTCCAAAGTTGAATTAAATGAAGAACTAACCTTGCAACAAACACAGCCAATTGTGGCCAGAAAACAGTGAAAACTGAGTGAGGAACAAGGATATCACCTCCGGATGGTTTTATGATAATTAGATTTTCCCCAAACTCCTTTTTCTTATTCACTATCTACACACAGACTACTATCTAAGAGCCCATGCACAACAATGAATTTGGCGTTTTTGAGTGCCAAATTGTATAAAACCCCTCTAGAAATGCTTCCCAGCCTTCTAGCACTGAGGCAGGAGGTCTGCCCAACATCAGGAGGCCCTCCTGAGGAGGCCGGACCACCCTGAAGCCAGAAAACCACCAAAAACCTCCAAAAATACCCAAAATACTTAGAAAAATCTACTATAACTACTAAAACATTTAAAACTCATAATTAGGCTATAACAACATTGTGACATAAAATGTAGAGAAAAATTAGCTCATTCTAATGGGACTAAGCACTTAACCCTAAGACTTAAGGTTAGCCTGTAAAGCAAAAAAAACAAAATTAAACAGCTATCTTTTTAACTGAAAAAATGAGAAATTATCCCCTAAATTCTTAAAATCTGAAAAATGTCATCAGAACATAAAATATAGAGAAAGCCCAGGGCTATCCAATGGTAGTTTCTACATCCCCGCAGTCCCAATATTCGCTGAATAATTCCAGGAAAACACCCAATTATTAAATAATGCCATTAAAGACATATCAAAACAACACCAAATAGAACAACAAAGGGCTCCGCCAATGTTGGGAGACCACATCCTCCCTCCAATTGAGAATGTCCACATTATCATTCATCAAAACTACCATGTTCAGCTTTCTTTACAAATCTGCCACTGACATGGGTTCTTGCCAATTCTGCATTTACAACAATCTCATCTGTACCATCACACCCCTGGCTCATCCCCACAGAACCTCCTGTGATGTCTGTCAATCTAGTAAGAAGAATTGTTTCAGACCTGGTCTATTTTCCTCTTCAACATCTTCTCCTCCGCCTCAACCTGATCCACCTTCTACCAGCACCAAGAGATCCAGGCCATCCATCCTGATCCCCAGACTGGTCAAAAAATTACACCCTTCAAATAAGAGTGCCAACACTGCTACAACCACTAGCTCTACCATCCCTGGTTCTTCTGATGATAAGCCCAATAATTCTCCATACTGAAATTCAATCTGACAAATTTCCAGTTCCTTTCCATCCAGACAGTGATGATGAAAATGTGGGAACCATTGAAGCTCCCCCACCTAATCCATTGCCCACCATCAAAGACAAATTCCAAAAACATTCTTCTCAACAGAAGCATCTCATTCTAAATTACTTCCAATCCACTCCTGCCAGGAACCCACATGACCTTGAGAAAAGAAGACATCTCATTCACCAGTTCAAGGCCAATGCTGAAAATTTTGTTACATCTCTTGATTTTTTTCTGTAATTGCTTCTTGCCTGAAATTCTTGATTTAGAAATAAAAAAAATAAAAAAATTCCTCAGTTTAAATTCTTGGGGGACTCATCCTCAGTTTTAAGTCTTGGGGGACTAACAGCCCTCTTTTATAGTCTTGGGGGACTCAAAAACCCTCAGTTTATAGTCTTGGGGGAGTCA
The DNA here is from genome assembly GCA_030280995.1 of Hemileia vastatrix. Taxonomy (NCBI): domain Eukaryota; kingdom Fungi; phylum Basidiomycota; class Pucciniomycetes; order Pucciniales; family Zaghouaniaceae; genus Hemileia; species Hemileia vastatrix. Next base: position 12,239,218 of record JASXTE010000018.1, on the reverse strand, counting down.
AAACCTAAATCAAAAAGACAGAACCAGAGATCAAAATATTAAAGAGCAATGAAACAAACTAAAATTCTGGGGTAACTGTTCTACAGAGCAGCCAGCTCATCAGTTACCCCCACAATTTCCTTAACTAAATTCAGAGACTCCCCCTTTGGATTCTCTCTGCCAGAATCACACCAACTCTAATTATCAGTTTATAGTCCTGAAGGAATCAACCACAATGTTCAGTTTAAAGTCTTGCCGGACTTTCCCAGTGTTCAGTTTAAAGTCTTGACAGACTAAAACACATTTTTCATAAAAGGGCGGAGCCAGCTCCATGCACAATTCTCTGCAGCCAACCTGCTGAACTTCCACTCTCCCTTCATCATCTACACATCACTGATAAAATTTTCTTTCATCTCTTTTCTCTTCATTGTTGTTCCTTCACAGATAATGGCTGAATCTCCAGACTCTGACCCATCAGAACTTCCTTGCTTCACTGCTCCAAAAGATTTTACTTGTAAACAGTACATCAACATGTGCAGACCTTGCACTTTCACTCTTCCTACTCCTCAGGCCGAATTCTATAACAGGGCCTGTGATTCTTGAAACTCTAAAAAGAGAAGATGTGACAGAGACCCCAACTATCCAATACCTCCGCCTTCACCTTCACATAAATATATTTCCAGATCTCCTACCAGGTCACTAGAACTTGGGCCTGCTTCCTCCTTTATTATCTTCCACTCCTTCCAGAAGATCACACCGTTCTATTCCCAAAACACTCCCTAAAAGACCTGCTTTATCTTCTCAAGAATCTGATTTTACCTCAGCAAATTCAGCCAAAAAATCTTCAAAATCAGCTCCCCAGCTGCTAGACCACATCCAGGCAGCCTGCCCACCTTACCAGAAAGTAAAAATCAGGCTCAAAACTCCAAAATTCAGCCAAATTACAGCCAAATTCCACCATTAAACACCAACAACTCTATGCGAAAACCTCCTAGTTCTCCCAGAGCAATGCATACACCCACAATTTCTTCATCAGAAAACACCGAAAATTCCATCATCTCTAGAAGGCCTGCCAGAGGACCTTGTGAAAACACCAGAGCACCCAACACTGCTCCCAAAAAAAAATCTCCTGTTCCACCAAGAAGAACTAACTATATCTCTCCTCTGGCCGCCAATTATTCCTCTGATAGTTCCCTTTCTTCTAGATCTTCATCTAGAAGATCACAATAAGCTTCCAGGTCACCTTCTCCTGGTCCTTCCTTCAACCAACCTGGCACTCCTCTGCCAGTATCTAACCCACCTGCACCAAGCAATAATATAAACAACAACAGCAACAACCGCAGCTCTGCTGCTCCACCCAGGCCAAAGGAACCTCTTTCTTCTCCTTTATCTTCTCAAAATTATTTAGAGGATGACCATGAAAACCCATACCTCCATCTGATGGACCCTCTTACAACATCCATTCAAAACTCTTCAGCTGTCCAGATTCCAGCTGCATAAAAATTTGAAGAACTATCAATCTGTAAGTACCAAAATAAAAAAATACAATTTCTTCAACAGAGAATAATTACTGATCCAATTCTTCTGATTTAGTTGGAACCCTGCCTCCTGAAGCTGCAATTGGAACTGGCCAACCTTTAGATACTACTTTGATGCTGGATTATGCTGACATGAAGCAAAACCTAAGCATGATGTGTTCAAACATGCTCAAGGCCATTGCCCTCCATGGGCCATTGAATTATTTTAAAAAGAATCTGAGGAAACAGCTCCTTGATGACCACTGGAAGATGTCTAGAATAATCAAGCACACCTTCCAGCACTCTATCCCCACTTCTTCCACTTCTTCCCAAAGTTTACCTTCTAATCCGGTGCCTGACCATTATAACCCATATACTCTTTCCAGCTGCCTACACCACAAAGAACACAGTTCTACCTTCAATCCTAACAAAAGGCAAAAATGCCAACACAATCTGGACCAACCGCCAAAGGCTTCTTCATCCCGCCATTTAATAAAAAGAAATTAATAATTTACTAAATAGAAAGAACAATAATAACTAACATATATATATATAATTTATTTTATTATTATTATTTTTATTTTAATTTTAATTATTTTTATTTTTATTTTTATTTTTATTTTTATTTTTATTTTTATTTTTATTTTTATTTTTATTTTTATTTTTATTTTTATTTTTATTTTTATTTTTATTTTTATTTTTATTTTTATTTTTATTTTTATTTTTATTTTTATTTTTATTTTTATTTTTATTTTTATTTTTATTTTTATTTTTATTTTTATTTTTATTTTTATTTTTATTTTTATTTTTATTTTTATTTTTATTTTTATTTTTATTTTTATTTTTATTTTTATTTTTATTTTTATTTTTATTTTTATTTTTATTTTTATTTTTATTTTTATTTTTATTTTTATTTTTATTTTTATTTTTATTTTTATTTTTATTTTTATTTTTATTTTTATTTTTATTTTTATTTTTATTTTTATTTTTATTTTTATTTTTATTTTTATTTTTATTTTTATTTTTATTTTTATTTTTATTTTTATTTTTATTTTTATTTTTATTTTTATTTTTATTTTTATTTTTATTTTTATTTTTATTTTTATTTTTATTTTTATTTTTATTTTTATTTTTATTTTTATTTTTATTTTTATTTTTATTTTTATTTTTATTTTTATTTTTATTTTTATTTTTATTTTTATTTTTATTTTTATTTTTATTTTTATTTTTATTTTTATTTTTATTTTTATTTTTATTTTTATTTTTATTTTTATTTTTATTTTTATTTTTATTTTTATTTTTATTTTTATTTTTATTTTTATTTTTATTTTTATTTTTATTTTTATTTTTATTTTTATTTTTATTTTTATTTTTATTTTTATTTTTATTTTTATTTTTATTTTTATTTTTATTTTTATTTTTATTTTTATTTTTATTTTTATTTTTATTTTTATTTTTATTTTTATTTTTATTTTTATTTTTATTTTTATTTTTATTTTTATTTTTATTTTTATTTTTATTTTTATTTTTATTTTTATTTTTATTTTTATTTTTATTTTTATTTTTATTTTTATTTTTATTTTTATTTTTATTTTTATTTTTATTTTTATTTTTATTTTTATTTTTATTTTTATTTTTATTTTTATTTTTATTTTTATTTTTATTTTTATTTTTATTTTTATTTTTATTTTTATTTTTATTTTTATTTTTATTTTTATTTTTATTTTTATTTTTATTTTTATTTTTATTTTTATTTTTATTTTTATTTTTATTTTTATTTTTATTTTTATTTTTATTTTTATTTTTATTTTTATTTTTATTTTTATTTTTATTTTTATTTTTATTTTTATTTTTATTTTTATTTTTATTTTTATTTTTATTTTTATTTTTATTTTTATTTTTATTTTTATTTTTATTTTTATTTTTATTTTTATTTTTATTTTTATTTTTATTTTTATTTTTATTTTTATTTTTATTTTTATTTTTATTTTTATTTTTATTTTTATTTTTATTTTTATTTTTATTTTTATTTTTATTTTTATTTTTATTTTTATTTTTATTTTTATTTTTATTTTTATTTTTATTTTTATTTTTATTTTTATTTTTATTTTTATTTTTATTTTTATTTTTATTTTTATTTTTATTTTTATTTTTATTTTTATTTTTATTTTTATTTTTATTTTTATTTTTATTTTTATTTTTATTTTTATTTTTATTTTTATTTGTATTTTTATTTTTATTTTTATTTTTATTTTTATTTTTATTTTTATTTTTATTTTTATTTTTATTTTTATTTTTATTTTTATTTTTATTTTTATTTTTATTTTTATTTTTATTTTTATTTTTATTTTTATTTTTATTTTTATTTTTATTTTTATTTTTATTTTTATTTTTATTTTTATTTTTATTTTTATTTTTATTTTTATTTTTATTTTTATTTTTATTTTTATTTTTATTTTTATTTTTATTTTTATTTTTATTTTTATTTTTATTTTTATTTTTATTTTTATTTTTATTTTTATTTTTATTTTTATTTTTATTTTTATTTTTATTTTTATTTTTATTTTTATTTTTATTTTTATTTTTATTTTTATTTTTATTTTTATTTTTATTTTTATTTTTATTTTTATTTTTATTTTTATTTTTATTTTTATTTTTATTTTTATTTTTATTTTTATTTTTATTTTTATTTTTATTTTTATTTTTATTTTTATTTTTATTTTTATTTTTATTTTTATTTTTATTTTTATTTTTATTTTTATTTTTATTTTTATTTTTATTTTTATTTTTATTTTTATTTTTATTTTTATTTTTATTTTTATTTTTATTTTTATTTTTATTTTTATTTTTATTTTTATTTTTATTTTTATTTTTATTTTTATTTTTATTTTTATTTTTATTTTTATTTTTATTTGTATTTTTATTTTTATTTTTATTTTTATTTTTATTTTTATTTTTATTTTTATTTTTATTTTTATTTTTATTTTTATTTTTATTTTTATTTTTATTTTTATTTTTATTTTTATTTTTATTTTTATTTTTATTTTTATTTTTATTTTTATTTTTATTTTTATTTTTATTTTTATTTTTATTTTTATTTTTATTTTAATTAAAATTTTAATTTTAATTTTAATTTTTAACTACTAAACTACTAACATACTAAAAAAAATTGAAAATAATTAAAAAGAATTGCCCAACAAAATATGAGAGCTGAGAATTTGAGATGCAATGAATAATAATAATATGAAATAAATAATTTTTACGAATGGTATCCCCCAGCCAATTGATGAGCTGATCCCCTGATACCTTACCTGCATCCAAGTGCACCTTGATGTGGATACACCTTTAAATAATTTATAAATGAATTGAGATAAAAAAATAATTTAAGAAAAATAGTATCAAAAGAGAAAAGATGAAATAAATGGAAATTAAGAAAATAATAATTAAAAAAAAATAAAAAAATGAGATAGAGATAAAAAAAGAAAATAGCATTGCCCGGCCAATTAATGAGCCATTCTTCACCAATGCTTGCCCACATCCAGGTGACCCTGATGTGGTAACACCATAATTTGTGATTTTTACCTATTTATATCCTAATAACCCCCATAAAAAATTAAAAGAAAAAAAAGAAAAAAGAAAATAATCTAAAACTTCTATCTAAATAAAAAAAGTGCAGAAAGAAAAAAGAAAAAGTCCGGCTGCATAGAAAGCCTAGTCCAACAAAATTATCATTGGGTGGGCTCCCTCCAATAAGTAAAAAATGATGGGAGACCACCAGTGATCCACCACCAATTCAAATAGACCAAAGAAGCCAGTCCCAAGCCAGTTAGCCAGTTTAAAGTCATAGTGGACTTGAAACCTGAATTCCAAAAGCAGAACTAGAATTCAACTAGGAAAAACAAAACACTTGAAACAGACCTTATGGGGTAACTGTTCTACAGAGCAGCCAGCTCATCAGTTACCCCCACACTTTCCAAAATTAAAATCTAGAAGCCCCCCCTGGGTACCCTCTAACAAAAACACAACATCCAACACAATAAACCATAAACAATAAGCGTGAAGAGTCCAGCACTTGAAGACCAAAAGAATTTCCAGTTTAAAGTCATAGAGGACGAAAACCTGTGAAGAGAAACCAATACTAGGGTTCAAACAAATTAAGAGAAGGGGTTTGAAACAGACAATCTGGGTTAACTTTTGATAGAGCAGCCAGCCCATCAGTTACCCCCACACTTGCCAAAATCAAATCTAGAAGCCCCACCCATGGGTACTTTCTAACAAAAAAAAGCTTTCAACAAAACAGATGCACGGCATAACCAAAATTTAAAATTTAAAGAATGGTCCATAGTTTATCCTCATTGCAGAGTCAATTTTCTTCACTTCTAGTGCCTCTTGGGTAAAATCTCTTCACCTGATCAGCAGCCACTCTTTTCTTTAAGACTGCACCATCTAACTACTCCAACACATAAGAGCCTCCAGACACCTGAGATCTAACTCTGTAAGGTCCATTCTATTTGTCAGCAAACATCTTTCCCCACTGAATCTCCAAACTTCTATTATACACCAAAACCAAACAGCCAGGATTCAAGGGATTCCTGAGTCTATGAGCCAAATTCTTGTCCCAGTATCTGACTGATTGATTTCTTATCTTTATCATTCTAGAGTATGCCTTCTCTTGACATTCCTCTCTACATTCCAAATGTTGAATCCTGGCACAGAGCAAATCTTCTGTTGAGCACACATCATCCCAATTGATTCCAAGATAAGAGACAGCTTCCAAATCCACCGGTAGAACAGCTTTCTGCCCAAAAATTAATTCATCAGAGGAATAGTCAGTTTCCCTTTTTACAGTGAACCTATCAGCAAATAAAACCAAGGGTAAATAATGCCTCCACTTTTTGGCACTATCTCCACACATCTTTACCAAAGCATTCTTGATAACTTGATGGCCTCTTTCAACCATGCCTTCAGCTTCAGGATAACAAGGTGTAGCCACTCTGACTTTAGAACCAATAATTTCCACAGCTTCTTTAAATTCAGCTCCAAACTCTGGCCCACCATCAACAGTCACCAACTTCATCAACCCATATCTAAACACACATTCCTTCTTTAAAAATTCTGCCACATTTTTGGCTGTCAAATTAACCAGAGGCACTGCCTCATTCCAGCTGGACAAATCATCCCTGGAAACAATCAAGTATTTATACCTGCCCTCTTTGATATGGACAGAATCCAAACTGACTCTTCCAAACACAGTTGATTCTCCAGTAGCATGGCCAACCTCTTTAGGTTTCAAGTGACTCCTTCTTTGACATTCTTCACAAGATTGAACCCAACCCTGAACAGCCAACTTCATACCTGGCCACCAAAATCTATCTGCACTCTTCTATAAGTCTCCCCAAAGCCTCTATGACAAAGTTCTTCATTCAAAGACTTCAACACCAGCTCTTGACCCTTCTTCTGAGTCACCATTACCTGAGGATTTGGATGTCTCCTACTCATCAACCTTCTTCCTGACACATAGAAGCTAGGACTCTTCTTCTTTATTTCCACCCAAATATCATCATAACATGTATCTGGCCTCTCCAACGTTAACAGATATTCAACCATAATAAAATAAAACCCAGTCTGACCCCAGGTCTCATCTTCAAAATCCAACAAAATAACATCCAAGGGTACAACCCTGTCATAAAAATCACCAGTGTGCACATGAACAACACAACAGGCCCAACAAGGACACCAATCCCTAAACTTTGGTACATCATTTTCCTTCCACTGAATCTTATGAGAACCCAGTCCACTAACAAAAACACCATTTTCTAAATTTGAGCCATCCCAAACAACAGCCCCATCTTCATCAACAAAAAAAATCCTGATCACCAGAATCAAGATCAGAACCATCCAGTTTAACCTCTTGGGGGAGGAGAGAACAATATTTCAGTTTAGTCTCATGGGGGAGGTAAGAAAAATCTTCAGCACCCTTTGTGCTGGCCCAAACCACTGGGACATCTTCATCAAATTCTTCAGAGTCTGAATCATCATCTGTGGGTGATCTCCTTGATAATCCGTCTGGAATCGTTAAAGTTTTTCCAGGTTTGTGTACCAGATCAAAAGAAAAATTCTGAATAAATAACACCCACCTAGTCATTGGAGAATTTGGAAGACTAGGTGTGGTAATCATTTGAAACAGAGATTTTGCATCCACCTGCAGCTCAAAATGCTGCTGCCACAAAACAGTTTGAAGCTTCTTCAAAATTTTTTCTACACCACACAATTCCAACTTGGATTGAGAATATCTAAATTCAACCTCATTAAATACCATGGACTCATAACTTACTGGCCTGAACCTCCCAGTTTTATCTTCCTGAGACAAAACAGCATCAGCAGCAATATTACTTGAGTCCACTTCCAGATAAATTTTTCCAGCTCCCACACCATAATCCAACTTGTGAAGAATAATATCTTCACCTACCACCTTCTTCAACTTCTGAAAAGCCTCTTAGCACTCTTCAGTCCATACCCACTCTGCATCTTTCCTGGTCAACCTCCTTAAAGGTGAAGCCAACAAAGAAAAATCTTTAATTAAAATTCTGACACACACACAAACCCCCAAAAATCCCCTGACTTCAGTAGTAATTTTAGGCCTTGGCCATGACTGAATTTTATTGACTTTCTTCTTCGCCATAATCCTTCCCTCCTTACATACAACATGACCCAGAATTTACAGAGCAGGAACATAACAACAAATCTTTGGCCCAGAAATAGTCAAACCAGCCTCTTAAATCCTAAACAATACCCTCTCTAGAGCAATTGCATATTCCCAAACAAACCTCCTTATACCTGGGTTCTCCTTCAGCACCTCATTATTATAATCAGTGGAGGGTCCTTTAATTCCACTGTCATCAATAAAATTACCAGCATGAGTAGGAACCTCATCCTGTAAAATCCAAGTCATTTGTGGTTGATATACCGCTACTGAATTAGTTTCTCCTTGAGGCAACCTAGTGAGCTGAAATCTTCCCAGAGGAGTAAATGTTGTAAAGGGCTGTGAATCTGTGTGAAGCTCCCTTTCATCATAACCACCCATAATATCTCCCAAACCATAACACACCCTTCCAGAAAAAGCTTCCACAAAATCCTTTGCACTTGGCGGCATCCCCACATCCTTGATAGTGACTCTATTCAAAGCTCTAAGATCATGCACCACCCTCAGCTTCACATTCTGCTTCTTTACACAGAAAACCGGACTTGAGTAACTAGATGTTGATTGTTTGTATAATCCAGTCCTCACTCTTTCCCTAACAATCTCCACAAAATAATCCCTGATAGCAGCTGGAATTGGAATAGGTTTAATTTGCCAAGGTTCATGACAAACCACAGGAATCAAGTAAGGTTCACCATAAGAGTGTTTCAGAACACCTCTTTCCTCTTCAACAAATGCCACAGCTTTCTCCCTCAGCACAAAAACGTGCAACAACAACTTCTTTTCCTCATCAGACAACCACCCATAAGGACCAAAATAAAAAACGTTCAACCTTTCAACAGTAAACCTAGCAGTTTCCACAAAATCAGGAGGATTCTTCACCAGAGGAGTACAGTACGGATCTCTTGACAAAGGAGGATTCAAACCTACAGGAATAGGCTCATAGACATGCCTAATCTTCTGTGCTACCTTCTTGTACTTTGTGGCTCCACCTTCAACTTGAGGGATCTTCAGGACATCTTCACCACCAGACCTGGAGCAAAAACCAAGGGTTTACCGATTGCTCACATGTGTGGCCAAGGTAATGTTTTTGAAAGGTGTAGAAGAAACCCTAGTGGTGCACAATTGGGAGGAATTACTTTTAGACCCCAATCTCACCACTCCACAGCTTTTCCGTAATCCCACATCTTCATCTTCATTTCCAACTTCCAAATCTTCAATTCTTGATTCATCTGCTGAATCAAATCTTCTAAAATTGTGCAATTTATCTTCATGTGGGAGGCCCAAAAATTGATCTTGCTGATCTTCTTTCTTTAAAGTTTTGTACAGTTTAACCTCATGCTGGAGGGTCAAAAATTGATCTTGATGATCTTCACAAAAATAATTCTTTTCTTCTTTTTTGATTATCTTCAGATTTTTTTCTTGATTTTCTTTAGTTATCTTGAAATTTTTATTTTATTTTCTTGAGTTTTATTCCATCCTACAAAAATAACCAGGGGTTTCCTCAATTATCACAGATGTGGCCAAGGTAATGTTTTTGAAAGGCATAGAAGAAACCCTAGCAGTGCACAATTGGGAGGACTTACTTTTAGACCCCAATCTCACCACTCCACAGCTTTTCCACATATCTTTCAACAAAGATATATAACAAATCTTCTTTTTTGAACTTGAATTAAAAATAATTGAAAATTTTGAGAGAGAACAGATACTTGATAAAAAACTTGAAGAATACTTGCAGAGAAGAGAAACATTAAAAAGAGAAAGTTGAAAATCCACTTGGTATATCTCCAAGGGAGCTGACCTACTACAAACTGGGATTTCCTAATATTAAGGAGAGGTTGTAGCGATTGGGTGATCAGCCCTCATCACTCTAAAAAAGACAGAATCTCACTAGAGCCTGAGCCACACTCCAAAAAACCAGAGGCAGCACCCACTTCTTTTCTTCTCCTAAAAAACTCCTTGCACTGGCACATTGAAGACAAGCCAGGCCTGGTCTCCCAACCATCCTCTCCAGGAGATGACAACCTCATGTGAAGTCTCCTTTCATCTTCACCAGTCAACTCTAAACTGATTCCCACATCAAACTGATAGCCAATTCTTGCCTGGAAATCTATCAAGAATGGTCCACCCAAAACAGCTTTTACATTAACTTTGGCAATTTAAAAATGAACCTTCTATGAGGCTCCACCAACATCCAGCTTCAAAAATTCAGCTGTTCCAATCAACTCAGTGACATGGCCACCAATCCCTCTTAAATTTCCACCAATTCCTGTCTTGATGGGGAGGCCTAGATGAGTAGCCTCAAACAAAGAAATTAGGTTAATCTGAGAGCCTGAATCAACCAATGCCCTAGCCTCCCTGCCATTCAGAGGGACATTGACATAGCCCAGAGGTGCAGAAAAATGAGTTTCCAACCCCTCACCAAACTTTTTAGCAGAATCACAAATGTTTTCAACCTTCCCAGAAGAAACTCTTCTCCTGGTCAACAACTATTTCTGTCTATCAGCCAACCCAGGACTGATAGCATAAAATTCCCCGTAAGTAAGGGAAACCTGACCCTGATTCATCCTTTCCAGGACAGAGTCCATAACATTAACTTGGCCAGAAAATACTGGCCTCTCAAAGTGAGCCTTCTGCTTCACCACCTTGGTCCTAGAAATCTCCTGGGGACCAGAACCACCAACAGATTTACAATCAACAGGAATCAAACCAGATCCCTCACCGGAACCTCTAACTCCAGCAGGCTTTGGCAATGAAACCAAAGGGACATCCTCCTCAGAGTCAGAATCAACATCCATAGGCATTGGCTCACCATTCATGTCCAATACTCTGAAAATAGGGGGGCCCATATCAGCAATCCCCTTCTGCATCTTGTACAGCTCCTCTTTGCTGTACTTCTTCCTAGCTGCACTCAGCTTAGGATCCACCTTTGAAGCCTTAGGCTTTGGTTGGGCCTGAGAACTGCTCTTAAGCCTTCCCACCTTTCCTGCTTCCACGTCATAAACACCAACCAAGCATTCCCCACTTGGCTTTCTACCACAAGAATACAACTTCAAACCACCAAAGGAAGATTTAAATGAGACTCTATTAGCCTCCTTTCCCTTTCCCTTTTCATCATCTCCACCTTTTCCAGAAGAAGAAACCTCATTAGGCAACTCTTCAAATCTTGGCCTCCTTGAGTTGACATTATGTCTCCTCCTCACCAAGTCCACTGGAGCCTGACCATAACTAGGCTTCAAAAAAACCATCTGGGAACTTGAATACTATCCATTTAATTCCACCTACCCTTCAGACACATCTCTATTTAGTGCCCAACAATCATTGGACTTGTGCCCCTTCCTGCTACAATAAGAGTAAACCCAAGGATCACTCCTACCAGCCCTACTATCATAATCTCTAGGCTGAGAAGGAGCCTTATTGGCCTTCTGAGCCTCCTGAACAAAAATATGCAGCTGCTTTGTTAAATCAGCCAACTGCTCCACCACAGGGTCCACCTTCTTAGGCTTCTCAGGGGCCTTCCTGTTGTTCACCACTTCCTTCTTTCTGGACTCCTCCACATCCTCAGCCAATGCCTCACTGACCTCGCTAACATATTTAGTTCTAGCTTCCTGGCAGGAATCCACTTCCAACATTTTCAGGTGTCCCTCTACAAACTTCTTCACCACAGAAAGAGCAGGAAACTTCTGATTGCCATTAGGAAGAACCTTAATCTTGTCCTTCCTAGCCAAATCCTTCAAAACATCAATCCTGACATTCCTGGCCAGAGCAGACCAGAAAATATCCCTAGCAGAGTCAATACTCTCCACCTCCTGCATGTCCACCAAATATTCCACCACTGAATCCTACTAAGCCAGAAACTTCTTATAAGTGTGGAGGTTATCCACACCTCCATAAGATTTCCATTCACTAGCAATCATGTTGAGATCCTCCATTGAGTACCTGGATTACCACCTGTCTGTCATTTGCAGACACAACTTATTCCAATCTTTCCTCCTATAGCCCTCCATTGCAGCAACTTCCTTCACCAATGCCCTGTCACCAATGTAAAAGATGACTTGCTTCATCATGTCCAAGTGAGAAGCACCATCCACATTCCCAGCAGACTCAACCAGCTCCAAAAAGCTCCAGAAACAATTTCACATCCTCCCCCATAGACATAGGCCCCTTCCAGGACTTGATCTTGACAGAAGGCCTAACAGAAACAGGAGGATTACCATCCTCAGCAGCACCAACAATGCCACTACCACCACTAGATAAAGAGGGTCCAGAAGACATGGTCCAATAGATTCCAGAAACACAATCTCCAACCACAGAAGAGAGTCCAAAAGTAACAGTAAATCCAAAAAGCTAACAAATTCTCACCCCAAGTTGGGCGCCAGAAATGTAGACAATCCAATAGTACTAGCTATAGGCCTTGACCAAGGGAGTAGGAGTAAAGCTGGAGAGAAAAACCCCTGTCCCTTTGAGAAATACCAGGTGAGATTTATTTTCTACAGCAAATTAGAGACTGTTACAATACCCCTTCCAATACACTTCTTGACTGATTTACAAGTCAAGATAGTAGCCTAGATAAACTACAGACCAAAGAGAACCTGAAATGTAGAAAATAAACACCAGAAAAACAAACACTGTGCACTTGTTGCACAGGAAACAGCAATAATACTTGATGCAGGTTGCAAAGCTACACCAGAGAAAACAGTTGCCAAAGTTGAGTTAAATGAAGAGCTAAACTTGCAACAAACACAGCCAATTGTGGCCAGAAAACAGTGAAAACTGAGTGAGGAACAAGGATATCACCTCCAGATGGTTGTATGATAATTAGATTTTCCCCAAACTCCTTTTTCTTATTCACTATCTAAAAGCCCATGCACAACAACAAATTTGGTGTTTTTGAGTGCCAAATTGCATAAAACCCCTCTAGAAACGCTTCCCAGCCTTCTAGCACTGAGGCTGGTGGTCTGCTCAATGTCGGGAGGCCCACCTGAGGCGGCTGGACTGCCCTGAAGCCAGAAAACCACCAAAAACCTCCAAAAATACCCAAAATACTTAGAAAAATCTATTATGACTACTGAAACCTTTAAAACTCATAATTAGGCTATAACAACATTGAGACATAAAATTTAGAGAAAAATTAGCTAATTCTAATGGTACTAAGCACTTAAACCTAAGACCTAAGGTTAGCCCATAAAACATGAAAAACAAAATTAAAAAGCTATCTTTTTAAATGAAAAAATGAGAAATTATCCCCTAAATACTTAAAATCTGAAAAATGTCATCAAGACATATAATATAGAGGAAACCCGGGGCTGTCCAATGGTAGTACCCACATCTCTGCATTCCCAATATTCACTAAATAATTCCAGGAAAACACCCAATTATTAAATAATGCCATTAAAGACATGTCAAAACAACACCAAATAGACCAACAAAGGGCTCAGCCAATGTTGGGAGAGCACACTGTCCCTCACTTCATTGAAATTCAGGGGTTAAAAATGCCAAATTTTTATATAAGACTGTCAAGATTCATTACTTGAAATAATTTTGGTGATACCCATAAAATGCAGGGGGTAGTAATACCAAATTTTTATATATGACTTTCAAGATTCTTGACTTGAAAGAATTTTGGTGATACCTACCCCTTACTTCAAGAAAATTCAGGGGGGGGGTGGATCAGCAAATTATCAAATGAGACTAGAAAAATTTATTTAAAAAAGAATTTTTAACTTTAAAATACAAAACTTCAACTAATGATGGATAGAGTATTGAAATACAGGAAATTATTGTAAAATTTTATATAAAAATAATTATAAATAGTTGAATTATGAAGGAAATAAAACACACTATTCATTAAAAAAAATCCATTAGACATTCAATTTCCTCATAAGATTTATTGGCTTTAACACATTCCATTAAAAATTTTTTTTCTTTGTATTTTCTTCAAGATCATGCCTAAATTTCATCTGTTCCATTAAGTTTTTTATGCTCAAGTGTTTTCTCCTCTTTCTTTGCTTTTTCAATACTAAGAGTTAGCTGGAATTTCTTCTCCTCTAAATCTTGTGCCCTATCATTGTTCCTTAAAGAGAGCTCATACTTCCTCTCCTCCAAGTCTTGTGCCTTATCATCCTTCCATAAAGAGAGCTTGTACTTCCTCTCCTCCAAGTCTTGTGCCCTATCATACCTCCTTAAAGAGAGCTTGTATTTTTGCTTTTCAAACTTTAGAGTCTCTTTAGAAACTTCCACTTGTTCTAGGGTGATAAGAAATATTAATAAAAAGTAGAAGAAATTCAGAGTAAAGTATTAAGCAGTATGGTATCACTTACCAGAATCACATTTCTCCAAAAATTCTTTGATAGAAGAAAAAGGGGTTTGAGATGAAGTATCACTTTTTCTCCTTCTTTGAGAGTGATAATTTAGACTACTTGAAGCCCTTCACTTTTTTTTCAAGGTCACATTTTCCTCCTCATCATTTTTGCTGGCTTCAGGCTCAGTTGATTTTGGCTCTTGCATTTGTTCTTAAGCCTTTTTAGAAATAAGAAAATGTAGATAAAAAAAGAATTGGTAAGATAAAATAAAAAAACATACTTAATTTAGATTGTGTTAGTTTAAATTGCCATAAGGATCTATAGCAAAGCTATCTAGATTTTTTGAATTTAGAACAGGGGAGGCTTGAGTGGAGGAAGAGGATGGGAAAAAACTTGTTTTGACATCATGTTTGGAGATAGCATCTTCAACATCCAACATGTTTTCAGGATTAACTTTAGCTTGCTCTCCAAAAATAGCATCCATCTCTTCAAAGTAAGTAAATAAAGATTCAAGTTTATCATCTATGGATTTTATTCCCTTACTGCTATCAATGTCAGTAATACTAAAACCAGTGGAAAATGCAAGAGTCTTTACCTAAAAAAGAATCATAGTTAGATTTACTTTTAAGCCAGTTGATAAGAATGAGATGATCATCTTTTTTTAAGTGAATGGTCTTTGATTTCTCAGCTGAGCAGGGGAAAGAGGGAGTAGTGCAATTTGAAGAGCAACTGGTGGAAGGCTTCCTTTGAGAAGATCTATGATGACAGGGCATGTTAAGATAATTGAAGATTAAAAGGAGCAAAAACAAGAAGATGAGATAGTGAGGTGTTCTGAATGGTGAGAATAGATAGGATGAGATGAGAATGGGAGTGTGCATCAAGGTAGAAGGCATATCCTGAGAGTAGTCAATGATGTGGTTATGAATGAAAGTAGGCCAAGATGTGGTTATGACAGAAAGTTGTCCAATATGTGGTTATGAAAAATTTGGTAGAAAAATGTTGGATAAGAGGTCAAATTTGACACATAAAATGTCTAATAACCCAATTATTAGCAAAAATAATTGCGGAAGATAATTGGGTTATAAGGATTTTTATCTGCAATTAATTTAATTGTGGATTGGTCAACTTTGATACCCCCTAATAATAATAATAGGGGATGTCAGTTCTGGCAAATCTACACTTAACTTAAGTGCGGATTTCAAACCAAATCAGCACTTAATTTTTGCACAAAAGTCACTTATTTCAAAAAAGGGTGTCAGTTATGACATCAAATCATCACTTTTTTCCTGTTTTTTTTCACAACCGCATGTTGGCCACAACATCCCTGTCACATGTGACACACTGACCTTCCTCGCTCCCTACCCATAAATCCTTGGCACACACCCCTTCCTAACATTTTCAACATTTTATTACAACATTTTGACCAGGCATGTTTACATTCTTTTTTACTTATTTCTTTTACCTCTTAATCTCTTTTCTTGTTATGTACCAGTTTTATAATGCCTCCCAGACATTCCAAATCTCAAAAGGTAACTCAAAAATCTGCTTTTTCACAAAAGTCTCCTTGTAAAGAAAGCCCCACACCTGACTAATCAAAGTAAGGTCAGCTAAAAAAGGATGATTATCTCATCATAACTAACTTCCTTAAAATAAAATCAAATTATTATGCATGTTTTGGATGTGAAAAGTCCACTTGTATTGAACGTCCACCTTCTTCAAAGGTTAATGGCTATTTATTGATGGCCAATGAAGCAAGGAAGAAAACAAGGGATAGAATTGATTTTTATCCTAAACAAATGAAGGAGAGATTTAAGAGTTATCAATCAAAATATAAAAAGGCTCATCATGCTGCAAATGAAACTGGCTTTGGTATTGACAATGATGATTTGGAGATTGGAATTACTACTGTTTCCGAATAGCTCAATGTCATGTGTCCTTTCTATAATGAAATGGATAATCTTTTTGGCTCCCGAGCTAATGTAAACCTTTAGTTTCTACACAATACTACTTAGGATATACCCTCTGGATCTAAACCTTCCTATAATCCTCCCAACACAACTTTACTTGAAGGAGATAAATCACCTCCAACTTCTAACCATAGTTCAGCTGAAGATGATCCCAAATATCAAGCAGAACAATTATATCTCAGCAGATCTGAATTCTCAGAGCCCCAAAATTTAAATGTATGTTTACTTTTTCTTTTTTCTTCAATTCTTCTCTAAATTTATCTTTCTTTCTAGTATCCTCCTACTCAAACTCAAACTCCATTAAAAAATCTCAATTCTGGAAATGTGAATCCTGCTTTAGAAGCTGCTTTAGATGAACTTCCTGAAGCCTCTTTTTCAAACTCCAAAATAAAGAGACAACCCTCAACTTCAATGAACTTGAATCATCTTTTAAAACGTGGTAATACTTCAAAAAGCTCAATTGGCTCCCTTGAGGATTATTTTGAAAAAAAAGATATAAGTAAGATTTGTTTACTATATATCTTATGCATTAACTTATTTATTTATTTATTTATATTTAATTTTCTCAGAAAAATTAACTATTGCAAAAAATGCCCTTGGCTTCGAGAAGATGAAGTTTGATCATATGCTAAGAAAAGATCAGCAAGCCTTAGATTTGGAATAAAAAAAATTTGAGGCAGAGCAGATGGAAAGAGTAAATGACCATCAGTTTCAAAGAGAAATGGCTACTTGTGAATTGGAAAAACAAGAAAGTTTTTAAAAAAAATATTTCATTATGGAATGTGTAACAAATGGCCAATATTATGAGGACATTAAAAAATTGCTTGACCTTTTCAATTAATAAATTAATTTTCTAGTTAAATTAATTTTGTTTGATTTCTTTTTGGTAATATTTTCTTATATTCTGACTTATAAAAGGTCTTGAATATAGTACTTCTTTTTTGACAAATTTTTGAAAATATCATACAATTTTTCTATCTTTACATTCAAGTCAATAAGTTTGCTTATACTTTTTTTTGACAAAAATTTGAAAATATAATACAATTTTTCCATCTTTACTTTCAAGTCAATAAGTTTGCTTATTTAAAAACTGCTTAGTCATTAAAATTCTATATCTCTCACCGCGCAATACAGGGGGCGGACTTGTTAGTGAGTCCGCAGCCTTGAACTCAAATTCACCACAGATTGAACACACATTGAGCAATTGAAAAAGGAACCATACAATCAGGGATGAACACCACTCAGAAGAACCATTTTTGTGGGTCTTCAAGTAGAGTTCAGTATGGTTTCAGTATGAGTTCATTCTGAGCTCCATCTGAGTTCTGTCTGAGTTAAGGTTGGGGACTTGCTAGCAAGTCCACCCCCTATATTGCATAGTGTCTTTTGAAAATTTGGCAATACCTCCCCTTGAATTTTATTGAAACAAGGGGTGGGTACCACCAAATTTGTCAGCCAGGCTACTAGACTTACTCAGTAAAATAATTAATTATTTTACTGAGATGAAGCCACACCTTTTTAAAATCCTTACTAATAATTAATTGTTTAATATTTTTCTTATGTATTACTTACAACTAACTAGCTAAGTATATTAAGTCATGTAAATAATTAATTTAAGTAAGTGTCCCATACATTTTTACTACCTAACACCGTGCTCAATAATGCAGTTGATTGGGAATAAAGATTAATAATAAAAATATAATAAAAAAACCTTAAAATTATTGTATTACTTCATTGAGAGATTTGGATTTCTGTGAAATCAATATAATTAACTCAAATGATTTGTATTAATTGTGACAGTCCAAGGGAACTCATACTTTATTACCAATGAAAATGATGCCCTTGTTGACGTACCAATTAATTTATCTTTTATTTATGTCATATATATACTCCTACTTAGTCAGCTTCTTTCTCACATCCTTGTAATAGATGGTGTGAATTCTGTGTCTTTATTTCCCTCATTACGCCTATAAAAGGCCCTCACTTTTAGTACTTTTCAAATCATTCTTTACTTAATCACTTTATTATAACTATATACAAAAATATATTTATTATTATCAATTATTGTTTTAGTATTTACATTAAACCGTGATTCTAAACCTTTAAATATAATAGTAATCCACCTCTTTACCTCTTATTATTTGAGTAAATAATCTTTAAAAGATAAGAAAATATGTACCAAGTTTGAATCCTCTAAAAACCATTGTTGCGGCCCTTGGACCTCCATGGAAAACCTTCTAGACGTGAAAGACCCCTTGACAGTTGGGAACCTTTCTGAATCGTCAACAGCGCATTGTTACTTGAGGCCGGAGAACGTGGGGACCATCGCCATTTGAGGTACCTATAAGGACGAGTGAACAACAAAAATGACGAATGTCATAAATCACGTGACTAAATTTTTTTTCTGCGAATGGGAATTGAACCGGGCTCCAAAACTTAGGTTCATATATTGACTAAATGTCTTATATTTTGTGGTAATTATTAAAATTACTATTTGTGGGTCACTTTTCACTCTTCATTCTCTACGTATTTCCTTTTACTCAGCACTCTGTAAGTGGCATTAATTTGCTCATTTTACAGGGGGAGGTGTCTAGTAAATTGGAATTAAATTTTTTATTATTTATTTTATTTTTTCCTAGTTGACAAAGATAAAGAAATTGTGTTCTTAGTCCTAGAAGGAATAAAATTATATTAAAAAAAATTAATTATTATAATTTTCAGTTGACTTTTGTCCTGATAAATTAAATTTTATTTGTTCCAGTTGAAAAATTGTCCTGACAATAAATTTTTTAAAATTCATATTTAATTATTTCAGTAGACATTAAGTCCTGGTAATTATTTATTTTTCAGTTGATTTAAAATCCTGATAATAATTATCATAAAATTGTTAATAAAAAATTTAAATTTATTTCTTCAGTTGATTATTTTATAATCCTGGTTTTAAATTATTTTGAATCAATAAATTGACTATTATTTTAGTTGATTTTTATCCTGAAGAATTTTATTTTTATTATTATTTTTCTTTTAAATAAAGAGTAAAAATACAAACTAATTCATATTATTGTCTCCCTCCCTCATTTCAGTTAAATTTAAAAAATGTCTGATCAAGGTGTTTCTGCTGCATGTGAAGAGAATTGGATCGAATTGATTATGATGAGGCTACTTCTGTGAGCTCTCCTTTAACTAGAAAATTATCTCAAATTAATCAATCATTTCCCCAATCAGGATGTGGAGATGGAGGAAGTGGAAATTCTGGTAGAAACAACTCAGGAACAGAAACCTGTAATAAACCCCCCAGAAGAACTTCCAAAAGGCATCAAAATAAAAAAAAATTCCACTACCTCAACAAGTAAAGAACCTTTCAACACACATAAAAGAATTAAGGACAGAAAACTTGAGATTCAGGTCAAGAGTAGATGCTCTAGAGGAAAAGGTAAGAAAGATAGATGCTTTTATTCAAGAGAAGAGGAGACCTTCTCCCCCCAGGGATCTTCAACAATTGGCTTTCCAGCAGCCAGAGAAGGTGGAAGTATCCAAGTGGCAGTGGGATTGGCTGAACACTCAGTGGGATTACCTGTCTCAAAATCAACAGACTCAATCGCCTCAAGCAGGTCCATCAAGACACAGCCAAGTCAACCCCACACCTCCTCACCCCTATCAAGGAGGCAGAAAAAGAAAAAACAATATGATCTTGCCCAGCAAACCTTGGTAAGCCCCTCTATTGATTCTCAAGTACCATTTCTTGTAGCTGATGCTGTTCCTTCAGGTAAATCTGGAAGGGGAGATAAAACCTTGAAACCAGTAGAGGCTGGGAGTAGTAGAAAAATCACTCATGTATCTAATCCTTTAGTTTTAATTGCTACTTCAATGATTAATCCTTATAAGGCTGTTATTGATGAAACACTTGATCCTGAGTTTTATGAGAATCTGGAAAGTTACTCTGTTTCCTTATTGAGGAACACTCCAGATGTAGCAAAAATTAATGATGAGTATTTAAGAGATATTATTGCAAAGCAAAATCATATTATAAACAATATGCAATTAACTCAAAAGTTTAATGGTTTATTAACTGAACAGGGTTATCAATCATTAAGGAGTGAATTGCAGAGAGTTTCTGATGATTTGTTTAATTATAAAGCAACTCATGAAAAGAAGTTTGATTTGTGGCAAAATAATAAAAAATGATTTGTCAAAATTACAAGACACTGTATCTATCTGTTTCCAGAAGCTGGAGATAGATAAGATGAATCTGAAAAGATTGAATGACCATTATTCATCTTTTCAAAATAAAAATCGGTTATCTTTTGCAACAATCAATGAGAGTTTATCTAGTCTTCCAAGAGTAAAAACCAGAATAACAACCATTGAAGAGAAATTGAACTCATTGTTTAATGATCAAAAATATTCTGACATTTCTTTAAAGGAACATATAGTACAGGATTCTCCAAGCTTACCTGTGGCTAGTTAATATAAAGTAAAATTAGTTCCAGAAATACCTGTTGATACCACTGAGTTTCCATAAAAAATTGATGATGCACTAGGATCTTCAACAGAGGGATTAAACAATGAGATTACTGCACAATTAGAGAATTTACAGCTGCTCCTTACTCAGAAACAAGCTGGTACTAAGGAGACTCCTTCAAATCAAAAGAATTTGCCAAAACTTGACCAATATCCAACATTTGATGGTGATTCTTCTTCTGATTGGAAACAATTCATTTGCAGAATTGATAACTTGAAAAACTCTTACAAACTCCCAGATGAGGAAATTGTGTCCAAGTTAATCTCTTTATTTACCAATGTAGCCCTAATGTGGTATGAATCTTTCCTCTTAGATGAGAATGATTACTCATGGGAAGATTGGAAAAAATTAATTAAAGCACAATTTGGGGGCTCCAAGTTTAGGATGGCTCAACAAAGGCAGTATGAGGAGACTAAATATAGTTCTTCTACTGATAAACCTATTGAGTTCTTAATGAAACTTGTAAAAATCTTAAGAGCTATGGACCCAAAAATGGAGTTTGAATTATGGAAGGACAGGATCCTTTATAAATTACCAATGTCTTTGAGAGACTTGATTGTGGCTAGGACTGAGTTCACCAGAGAACCTTCTTCTTTCATAAATGCTTGTAATGAGATTCTTCTAAACAACAAGTATGATTCCAGAAGATTCATTCCTAGAACCACTTTGGAGAAACCCTCCAATTACCAACAGAAACCTCTGGAAAAGGTTGGTAAGCCTTCTTCCCCTGTTTCACCTAAAAAGTATGCAATAAACACTTGCTTCAAGTGCAACAAGCCTTGGCAGAAGGGCCATGTTTGTGACAAGAAAATAAATCTTGTGGAACAAACAGAGGAGCATGCTGATGACACAGTAGCACTGGATGATACTTCAAGTGATTGTTCCAGCAATATTTCATATGAATCTAAACAAGAAATCTTGATGCTGGAAGAGGATATTAATTATTTAAATACTATTGATATTGATAATAATGCTTTATCTACAGTTGAGAATTCTCAGATCATAAAAAACATTGAGGATAGCTCAATTGTTATTGCCCCTCTCAAGGCACCAGTCTTGATTAATGGAACCAGCATTGAAGTTGTTCTGGATTCTGGAGCTAGAAGAAGTGTAGTATCTGAAAAGGCACTTGCTTCAGTGGATCAAGACTATAAATCAAAACTTATGCCTATCATTTCCAAAAACTGGAGAGGTTATGGCTTTGTTTTGTCCCCCATTGTTAAATACAAAGCCACAGTGTTTTTTAAATATAACCATGCTTTTTTAAGAGCTATTTGTGATTTTATTGTCATAAAAAATGATAACTTAAGCAATTGGTTTATTGTGGGGAATGGTATTTTAACCAATATGGCATAAAATTGGATCCCTCAAACCAATGTTTCACAATGGGGATAAATGGGAAGAGAAAATTCAATATTTCCTCACCTAAAAGATTAGTAAAACCAGAATTGAAAACATGTAATTCTATGGTTAAATATAAAGGAAGATCTACAAAAGAAATGCATGCACTTGTGTCTGAAATTGACAATGCCTCTTTTGGAGAACAACTTTCTGGTGAGGATAAAGATTCCATCATTAACTTGATAAAGTCTTTTCCTATGGCCTTTGCTCATGGGTCACATGAACTGGGATTAGTTAAAGAAGAAATGGTACTTTCATTGTCTTGTCCATTAACTGATATACCACCTAGTTTAAAGAAGAAGCCTTATCCTGCTTCTCCCACAAAGAGAAAAGATATTGAAGACAATATCTCTACCCTTTTACAAATGAATATTATTGAAAAGGTAGTTGAAACACATAAATATTGTGTTATCTCACCTGTCCTAATTTCTTATGAGAAAGATAAAGCCAGGTTATGTGGTGATTATAGAGCACTAAATACTTATACTGTTGATGATATCTATCCTTTACCTAGAATTAGCTCTATAAATGCTACCTTACAGGGTGCTAAATATATCAGCTGTTTGGATGGTAACAAGAGATATCACCAGGTACATGTTGAGAAAAATTCTCAGAATTTTCTGATGATTGCTACTCATATGGGTATTTATAAGTATGTTAGGATGCCATTTGGCCCTAAAAATTCCCCTTCAGTTTTCCAAAACGTCATGGATAACACATTCCATCAGGAGATAATTGAAGGATGGCTGATGGTTTATATTGATGATATCATTATATTGTCAAAAACATTTGAGGACAATCTCAACCACCTCTGTAAAGTGTTCCAAAAAATGGATGAAATAAATATGAAACTTTCTTTGAATAAATGTAAATTTGGTTTCCATTCTTTAAAAGTTCTTGGTCATGTTGTTTCAGGCTTACAGATATGTGTTGACCAAAACAAAGTGGCAGCCATACAACAGGTGAAGGCTCCTACTACAGTTAGAGAGCTACAGAGTTTTTTGGGAATGTGTGGATACTATAGATAGTATATTAAAAATCACCAAGTCATAGCTTTACCCCTTACCCAATTAACTAGAAAGGATGTTGCTTTTGTCTGGAATAGTGAAATACAAAGAGCCTTTGACACTATGAAACACTGTTTGATGTCAGCACCTATTCTTGCTTTACCTGACTTTAATCAACCATTTTTTTTGTACACTGATTCCAGTCTTATTGGTCTTGGTGCTGCCCTCCATCAAAAACAAGTGATAAATGATAAAGTATCAGAAGTAGTAATTTCTTATATTTCAAGAACCTTGAGAAATAGTGAATTGAAATATGGTGCTACTCAATTGGAATTTTTAGCTGTAGTGTGGGCTCTAGAGAAGCTACATTATTACCTAGATGACCAGAAATTTGAACTTGTCACTGACTGCAGTGCAGTTAAATCCCTTTTAAACTTGAAAACACCTAACAGACATATGTTAAGATGGCAGTTAGCTGTTCAAGAATACAGAGGGAGAGTGACAATTATTCATAGGTCTGGTATTGTTCACTCAAATGTGGATATGTTATCAAGGTTACCTTTAGCAAATGATGACTCTAATCCTGCTTATGATCCTGAGGATAAAATTATTCATATTCATGGGATATATGTGGTTGATATGGAGGAAGAGCTATTACAGCTTATTCTGGATTCATATGATAAGGACACTGACTTAAAAAAGTTATGCACCATATTAAATGATCCAAAGAATGCTTCAATACAAGCATTAATTAAAACTCTTCCACCAAAGTACCAAAAGGCTTTGGAAAAAGGTAAATTTTCAATTGATGAAGGATATCTATATTATAGAAGACAGTTGAGTAATGTTATTGTTATTCCTCCTTCTATGAAAGAAATAATCTTGAAAATTTGTCATGATGACATATTAGCTAGACATTTTGATCTTGAAAAACCAATGATTAGAATTAAGAACACTGCTTGGTGGGTTAATATGTCTGAAGACACAAAATTTTATGTTGAATCTTGTGATTCTTGCCAAAAATCAAAAATATTGACTGGTAAAAGAGCTGGATTAATGCAACATATTGAACCTCCTAATGCACCATGGCAGGTAATAAACATGGATTTTGTAACAGGATTACCTATTGCTGGAAAAGACAGTTATAACTCTTGTTGGGTTATTGTGGACAGATTCACTAAAATGTGTAAATTTATCCCTACCCATAAGGATTTTTCCACTAAAGAATTAGCTTTTTTATGGTGGTCTCATATGTTTAATACTGCTGGCTCTCCTAAAGCCATAATCTCTGACAGAGACCCTCAATTTACTTCTGAATTTTGGATGTCTCTGATGGATGTTTGTGGTTGTGATCTGAAACTTTCTACTGCCCATCATTCTCAGACTGATGGCTTAGCTGTAATAATGATTCAGACATTAGAGGACATGATAAGAGGGTATTGTGCCTTTGGCCTTGAGTATAAAGATAATGAAAGATTCACTCATGATTGGGTTACCTTACTTCCTGGGTTGGAATTTGCTTATAATAGCACTGTTCATTCTGTTACTCAAAGAAAGCCTTTTGAGCTCTGGCATGGATATGTTCCAAATACTCCTTCCCAAATTCTCAATAACAAAATACCTAAATTGGATATACATCCTGGTGTAAAATCTTTTCTTCAAATGCAACAACTTTTCAGAAATCATGCTCAAAAATGTATTGAAAAATCATTTGAATATGAGAAGAAGAGATGGGAAAAATCCCATAAAGAATACATTTTTAAAAAGGGTGATGAAGTGTAGATTTCTACAGTCCACTTCAATTTACAAGGAAATAACAAATTAAAAGACCCATTTGTTGGTCCATTTGTTGTCAGAAGAATGATTGGAGATAATGCAGTTGAAGTTATTTTGTATTCTCCTTATGACAGAATACATCCTGTTTTCCAATATCTCTTCTGAAAACTTACACATCCAATAGTGATTTATTTCCAAAAAGGAGGGGAAGACCAAAGAAAACCCCAAATGAAATCACTGAAACAGCAGAAATTGAAAAAATTCTGAATGACAGAATAGTCACTGCTGAAAAAGGTACAGAATACTTATTGAGATTCAAGAATAAATCATCTGAATATGATTCTTGGATACCTGGGAAGGAGATATCTAATCTTCCTACTCTACTAAAAAAGTATAAAAAGAAAAATCATAGCATTTTTTTATTGTTTTTTTAGAGTGAGGGAGTGTCAGCCAGGCAACTAGACTTACATGGTAAAATAATTAATTATTTTACTGAGATGAAGCCACGCCTTTTTAAAATTCTTACTAATAATTAATTGTTTAAAATTTTTCTTATGTATTACTTACAAATAACTAGCTAAGTATATTAAGTAGTGTAAATAATTAATTTAAGTAAGTGTCCCATACATTTTTACTCTCTAACACTGTGCTCAATAATGCAGTTGATTGGGAATAAAGATTAATAATAAAAATATAATAAAAAACCTTAAAATTATTAAATTACTTCATTGAGAGATTTGGATTTCCGTGAAATCAATATAATTAACTCAAATGTGTTGTATTAATTGTGACAGTCCAAGGGAACTCATACTTTATTACCAATAAAAATAATGCCCTTGTTGACATACTAATTAATTTATCTTTCATTTATGTCATATATATACTCCTACTTAGTCAGCTTTCTTCTCACATCCTTGTAATAGATGGTGTGGATTCTGTGTCTTTATTTTCCTCATTTTTGCCTATAAAAGGCCCTCACTTTTTGTACTTTCCAAATCATTCTTTACTTACTCACTTTATTATAACTATATACAAAAATATATTTATTATTATCAATTATTGTTTTAGTATTTACATTAAAACATGATTCTAAACATTTAAATACTATAGTAATCCACCTCTTTACCTCTTATTATTTGAGTAAATAATCTTTAAAAGATAAGAAAATATGTACCAAGTTTGAATCCTCTAAAAACCATTGTTGCCGCCCTTGGACCTCCCTGGAAAACCTTCTAGACTTGAAAGACCCCTTGACAAAAATTTTCTAAGTCATCAGTTTCACATGTCAGATTTAAAAATTTGGCAATACCCTCCCCTGCATTTTATTGAAGTAAAGGGTGAAAGTCACCAAAATTTAATATAATTATATAAATTAATTAATATATAAATAAGATATGTCAAATCTACTACTTTTAAAGTAATGACAATTCCTCTAGCCAAAATGCAGATCAAATCTAGAAACAAAAGTTTTGGACTTTCCACAGGTTTGGGCTAGAGGAACCCCATGAAACAAATTAATGTTGTCGTGATTACCTTTTATACACTCCAAGGTCATTGGCTCATTACTTTAATTTAGTAAAGTGACATATCAGATTTATTTATTTAAAATTTATGGAAGAATATTAAATATTTGGTGACTCTACAAATTCCCATACTTTTTAGATCTACCTAAAGAGTTTTTAAATTTATTACCTTTTTCTTCTTTTTTTAACATGTTTATTTGTTGGATTAACTTTTGACTGATCTGGAAAGAGCAACCAAAATGCGTGGAGTCTTGACAAGATTCCAAACCTGGAGGAGCCTTTGTGGTTTGGTGATTATTGTAAGAAGAATTCCAAACTGTTTTGATGATTCCATTTCCTAATCCAAAATTGATTATACATCTATGATCCAGGAAATATTGTCCATGTCCTTTAATTTTAGCAGGTGATGGAATAGGTTGTCCAGTGATAGGATTAATATATGAGAAAATTCCATAAGTAAGGTAATTGGCATCATTTGAGTTGGTGTGAATTTGGTTATGAAATCCAGAATGAGTGATTATAACATTTGAAAAAATTAGATAATCACTGCTAATATCATCCCATTCAGAGTCAACGATTTGGTAACAAATTGTTAAGTAGGATGAGGGGGGGAGTAGGGGGAATTTGAGGGCAATAGGAGGGGGGAAAGGAGGGGGGATTGGGGGTTATTTGGAGGGGGTTGGAGAGGAATGAAAGAGGGGAGGAAATGAGGAGACCAACAAGGGGGAAAAAGGGAGAGATGAGACCAAAGAGGGAGAAAAGGGAGGTTAGAGTGAGCCAAGGAGGGGGGAAATAACGCAGCCAAAGGGGGGAAAAGGGGGATATATCCATTCCAAGGAGAGGATAAAGGTGGGAAAAAGCCCAGGCCAAGGGGGGATAAAGAATAGGATGAATGAGAGAAAAGAGGGAAGGGAGAGAGAAAAAAAATAGGTTAATTTTACCTATAAATTAAAAAAAAGCACTTACAAAAAAAATTAGCAAAAAATTAAGTAAAAATGAAAAAATGACTTACCTGGAGAGATGAGTTGAGAAAAAAGAAATAGAATTGAAATTGTTTAAGTGATGTAAGAAGAGAGGAGGAAATGGATATGGGTGAAGAAAAAAAAGAGAGTGACTGAAAAAATATGTGTTTTCAGAAAATATGCAATTTCATGTTGAGTTGATGAAAGAAAACACAGAGAGATAAAAAAATAAGACTTTAACAGCAAATTCAAAAACAAAATAAATATGCAAAAAAAATACCATTATCAGTGAATAAAACATGCGAAATGATCATTTGAAGAGTATGAAAAAAAAATTAAAATTGTGTTGAAAAATGTTGGAGTGTTATTGGAAGAATTTTTGCCCTTATACTAGTTGATTGAGAAATAGAAGTGTTGGATATAGTCAGATGTGAATCAACTTGTTCATCTTCATACAGCTCTAACCATTGATCTTTGAGGTCAGCAAGTAGGTTATGAAGTATAGTGCAACACAGAATCCAGTTGATCATCACCTCCATTTCAGATTTATTTCTAAGAGGACTTCTTAATTCCCTTAAACTAGAAAAGCGGCCTTTCAAGATTCCAATAGAATGTTCAATACAGACTCTTGACTTTGCCAAATGATTGTTGAACTTGGCATTTTGACTGTCTTCTGAAGCTGCTCCCCGAAAAGCAGGAAGTACATACTTTCCATTTGCGTAAGCAGAATCTGCAAGATACTGATCTTCATCAAAGAATTTTTCAGGTTCATTTGAAATTTGCATACTTTGGAAGACGTAGGAGTCATGACATGAGCCAGGATAGCCAGCAAAGAATGATATAAATTTTTTGTTAATGTCACATATAAGCTGAATGGAAATTGAATATCTATAAAGAAGATACAGTTGTTTGTGTTAGTTTAAAAGAGAATGAAAGGAGTTGAAAATAATTTACCTCTTTTTACTGTCAAAGTAATTGTTTCCACCTTGAGCAGGTTTCTGGCTCAAAGGAATAGTAGTACCGTCAACAAAACCAATACATCCTGGGAAGCTCTCTGCTTGCATAACCTGAGATGATTCAAGTCACTCTTTTTTTGTTGGCCAGGTGAGAAGTTGATGGCAGTGATGCATCGTTTGGTATAAGTGTTAACTGAACCATACCCTAAATCAAAGACATTTTCTGAACGTTTCAAAGCAGCTCCGTTACCATTGGAACCCAAACAACATAGTGTGATGGCCAATTGAATTGAAGGATGTCATTGTTCTTTTTGAGAATTATTGTGAAATATGGGATGATCCTGAATAAGCTCAAGCAATTTAAGGAAAAATTCCGGAGAAGTCCTGAACAACTGTCTAAAACTGGGTGTAGATAGGTTAAGAAGTGTTTGGATGGTGTACTTGGGGGTATGAAGTACTTGAGGCTTTCTGGGAAGAAGGTAACGTTTTGTGGCCATTTTTGATAAAAAGACAAAATCTTGTTCTAGATCAGAATCAGAATTGCAATCAGAGTCCAAGAGCAGTTCAAGAGCCAAGAAAGTCATTGCTTTACGTAATTTATCATGATTTGAAAGTGAGGAAGGCATGACTCTTATATGATATGATATGAAAATGTAAATGATGTACAATGTTTTGAGTTATGAAGTGTTATGCTGTGGAGTGCTCTGTATGATTGGGATAATGGTGACAAATCAGTGAAATGGGACTTGATGGTGAAATCAGCACTTTTGGTTGAGAAAGTGCAGATTTGAGTGAAATAAGTGACTTATTTCATTTTGAAATCCACCAGTATTGGGGCTAGTGTGTTTCAGAAATCTGCACTTAAATAAGTGTGGATTTGCCTGAACTGACACCCCCTATTATTATTATTTTAAAACCCTTTTTTTTTTTTTTTTTTTGTTAGATATATATATATATATATATATATTTAAGTTAATAAAGATATTTGGGCTGTGTGATTGGATTGGATGTATGAAAGCCAACACCCAGAAAAAAAATGTTGGCACCTGTTATCAGGTGCTCTCCCTTCAATTGAAATGACATAGTTCAGTCAGGGATAAGAACCTGCTAGCATGTAATATGTTTTTTTTTCTAATGAAAGTACCACAACAATGAAACCCACGAATGACTTAGTTACATTTATTATGAGGACACAACAAAAAGAGAGGTATCGGATAGTGAATGTGTCGATATATACATGAAAGGTAAAATAAATTGTCATATTATGTTGATTCTTTTTCGCTGATAAGATTCTTATCCACCAAAATTTTTTCAAGTTCACCTGATTGATGCATCTCTAACATAGTATCACATCCACCAATGAATTCCCCATTTATATATATTTGTGGAATCGTTGGCCAATCACTATTGATTATATATTTTTTGATTAATGTCCGAATTAAAAAAATATAAAATATATATAAATATAAAAAAAAAAGACCAAGATTTATCAATTTTTTTTGAATTTTGAATTTTCCGATGCTCAAGTTGAATGTCATGTACGATATCAAATGAGACAGAGAGAGAGAGCAGACCTGAATTCTTTGATACCCTCTCGAAGCTCTTGATCCTCTAAACAATTATAAGTTTTGATTTTAGAAGGAATGACGGAATGAAGTTGGAATAACTGAACAACTGCTCTTGAAAACCCGCATTGAGGAAAATCAGGAGTTCCTTTCATGAATAAAACAACTGGAGTATTGTTAATAGCCGATTGAATTTTAGACCGAGAAGAATCAGATAATTGACGACTAATTAAACCAAACGGTGTAGGTTTGGTAAGAATAGCAGTGAGATGAGAGTGTTGTTTGTATGAAGCATTCAAAAGCTAAAAAGATGAAAGAAAGGACCAGTTTATTAAATATTGAATTGATCTGATTTTGAAATGAACCGACTCACTCGGCCTAATTGGGATGAAAGACGGAACATGATTGTAAGAATGCAAGGAAACTAGAATGCGAGTGAGAGTTTAGAGGGATATGAAGATGCATACCATGCATTCCAGGCAGCGGATCAAGCAGAAAAGACACAGAGGTGAAAGAAAATCTGATGTGTAAAGAATCGCATACTATATATATTCTGGAGTGGTGACTGTTTTAAATACATCTCTAATTCCTAAACTCACTGCTCCTTCCTTGTTCTCATGAAGGGTTGAAAACAGTGTTAATGGGGCTCAATCAATTTACTTTCCCTCTCTCTGAGTCATTTTAGCTCTTTCTGCGCATGCTGGTAATCTCAAGTTAAATAAGCACAAGAAAGAAAAAAAATCTGGCACCTTCTAGCAGGTTCCCATCCCTGACTCTTATATAGTAGTAGTTCAATTGGGGGGAGGCACCAATTAGCAGGTGCCAACATTTTTTTTCCTGCTAAAGTGTCATTGTGAGTCTCAAGTTTATTGAGTGAAAAGGTAGGATTCTATCTCATTTCTTTTATTCCATGATAGATGTTAATATATTCCTTAACCATCATGTTCCTCCTAAGTTTTTTAACAACAAAATAGAAAAGAAGATTCTAATTCAAAAAAAAGTTCTGAGTGTCTCAAACAACTTTTAGGTCAACCAAGGTTAAATTTTAACTGACTCCAGAACAAATGCGAAAAAAATGTAAAAATTGCCAAGTTAAGTATAAAAAAGCAAAAACGACTTCTTATTCAACAGGATTTAGTGTCACTGATACTAAGGAATCAAATTTTTTTAAGCAGAAATTGATCTTATGTGTCCATATTTTGAGGAGATGGATATCATATTTGGAGAAAGAGCAGATGTCAATCCTGCAAGTATGTTGGATGCTCAAGACACAGCTTCAGAAAATGATGGCAACACAAATATTTTATCCAAATCAATAAAACCTCTTCTGAGATCAATGAACTCTGATGATGTTGCTACTTAAGGATTGGGGAATCTAGATCAGGGCAAAGTGAATCTGGTAAGTTCCTCCAAGTATTCAATTTTTTTTTCCATTTTGCCTAATCAATTGTATCAGACTTCTGAAAAAACACAAGTTACACAATTGACACAATCTGATGAAAGTGACAATGATGATTTAAAGTTCAATCCATCTAAACCAACCTTTTCTTATGATCAAAGTAATGATTTCCATCTTTGGAAGGCTTTTGGCTCAAAGTAATAGTTTTCCCATCAATAAATACTAAACAAGCAGGAAATCCTTCAGCTTGTATTACCTGGTAGGACTTAAGTCTTTCTTGGGAAGTAGGCCAAGAAATTAACTGTTATTTTAGTGAAAAAATGTAAATTATTTATTGGTGTATATAAAGACTGACTGTACCATACCCAATGGTGAAAAGTTTTGGTATTTGTCTCAGAGATGCTCCATTTCCTTTTGAGCCAAAGTGAAACTCACCTAAAACCAGTTGAATAGATGAATTTTGATGTTTTTTATAAGATTCTTTTTTTTGATACACAGGACGTTAGTAAATGAGCTTTAAAATTCTAAGAAAATATTGATGGGAAGTATGGAAAATCTGTTTGAAACTCAACAATGGGATATTCAAGATAGTTTCAAAAGTGATAGTGGAGTTTGTGATGAATATTTTTCCCCCTTGTAGCTATGTAGCACTTTAAGAAGATGTTTTATGAAAAACAAATTTTTTTCCAGATCAGAGTCCAGCTTAAAAGCCACTTTTAAAGCAATGGAAACAGCATCTTTAGTTACCAGAAGTTGTTGATGAGTAGAGGGTTGTCTCATGTTTTTATTTAATAAAACAAGAGGTTAAGGAGAAAAAGAAGAAGATTTGAACAAAGAGGAAAATAGGATTCAAGTAAGACATATCTAGCCAGAGAAACCATGTTATGCTGTTTGACAAAACCCCTCCTCCTCTGCAAATTGATGCGCCCCCCATGCCACCTGATCCTCCTCCTCCTCCTCTGGCTCAAGAATCCCACTCTTCTCCTCCCCTATCCCTCCTCTCTCCTTCAAAGATGACCACATCCCCTCCTCTCCTCCCACCCCCACCCCTCTTCCCCCTCCTTTCAGGCCTTATCCTGCCCAAAAGATGAGGTGTTACTCTTCCCCTACTCCCCTGACATGTTGCCCCATTTGTGGCCCTTCCTCCAACTCTATTACCAAGGCTTGCAATGATCACCCCAAGATTTTCTTTCCCTCTCAGTCAGAAGACCCCTCCCAAACCAATGCTCCACTGCCTTCCAAGGATAATGACACCCCAATGTCTTATGATTTGGCCACCCCAGTTCCTTTACCCAAAGGCCAGAATGCTCCCCTCCCCATCCCCCTTCAACCAGCCCAAGCTCTGTGTTCCCTGGATGCCTCAATTCATTACCCCACAAATGACTTTGCCAATTTTGGCCTCACCTCAGTACCACAGGCCCCACTTCCTCCGTTGGTGGACCCCAATTCCCCCTCTGCTCACATCATTTGATTGGTTGGTCTCAATCAGGCCAATGAACCCAGGGTGTTGGTCTCATGCCTCAATAATATTCTAGGCACCGTCAGGGAACCCCCAAGAAAGTTTATGCGCACAAATTTTCACACGGCCACCATGTCTGATATTAGGGCCCTTGCTGCTGTTCTGTCCCCCCTTGAAAACCAGGTTGCATTTCACCAGCCAACCCCCCCAGTTGCTTCCCATTCCCTGTGTAGTGAACCCATGCTGAAATTGGTCAACCAGAAGCTTGATGCTCACTTGGAAAACCTTTCTCATGCCAGGAACACTTCATTTGCTCCTCCCCCTCATGGCCCCCCTTGCACCTCTCCCTCTCACCCATCTAGACCAACCTTTGCTCAAGCTGCGGCTTCAGGAATTCACCCCCATTTCTGCCCTACCCCCACAACTACTCCCTGCCCTGGCACTCTTTCACTTACAATTAAACAATCTAATCCTGCCTCCCCAGTCTTGAAAGACCTTCCCAGCCCTAAACTACTTTTTCTTATCAACAATTGAATTTCCTACAAAAAAATAGTCAGTTCATCAACCAATTCTATTGTACGCAACAAAGAAGTAATGTGCCACAGGTCCAATGACCTGAAAATCATCATGAACTCTGCTGAATATCAGTCTACCCTCACTAGCTCCTGGAAAGAATGGATTCATCAGGGACTTATTTAAAAGCCTTCAATGTTTCCTTTTGTTTCTCATGAAATTCCAACCTACTTCCACCTCAATGATCAATTGCACATCAATTCACTGATTGATGATAACCCAGGTTCTCTCAAGTCTTTATACAGGATCTCATGGCTTAAAAGCCCCAAAGCTATGTATGGAAAGAGCTAATCCTTGGTTGTACTCCATCTTCACAACAAATTAGATGCCAATTCCTTTACTTCTACCTTCCCTCCCTCCCCCCTCATTGTTGAAGGTCAAATCCGCCACACTGAAGCCATCAACCATGAGAGGAGCACCTGTTTTCTGTGCTGGAGCAGAGGCCATCTTTCAATTCATTTTTCCTTCCCCCATCACAGCTCAAATTGTGCCGGTAACCACAGCACCAAGCTTTGCAAGGCTGAAAAACTTTCATCCCCAGTTTTCTTCTGCTGTGTTGAATCTCTCCCTCCCAATCATCTTCTCAAAAACTCTCTCAAATATCTCCCCCTTCTCCTTGAAAAAGCTCATGACTCCCCTCCTATCTCACACCTCTCACATCTGTCAATCCGTCCCAACAATAACACATGAGTAGTACACACACTACAAAATTCTCATCTAGTTCCCCTTTTTTCTCTTTCTTTCAACTCAATTGTCATAGATCTTTTTATATTTTTCACTCATTATTTAATGACCCTATCACTAACACCTATGACATACTTGTTTTCCAGAAGCCCTTCCTCTCCCAAGACCACTTCACCCTCTTCCCAGCCAGGGGATGGCACCTGATCACTCCTCTTCATACTCCATCATCTCCCCCTCTTCACCTATATGCTGTTGCATTTATGTCAACAAGCAACTACCTATTCATCTCTTCTCCTCCATCCCTAGCCCATCACTTGACTTCACTGTCCTTCAACTAAATTTCTCACCTACCCTCATTATCTGTGCTAATATTTATAACCCTCCTGTTACTTTTTCCTCTTCCCAATTTATTTTCCCTTCCCTCCTCCCTTTTCACCACCTCCCCACCTTTTTCTTTGCTGACTCAAATTTACATCATGATTTGTGGGAAGACCCGTCCAAACACCACTCTAATCATGCAGAAGAATCCCTGTTTATTGACTCCCTTTGTGATCTGAAGATGTCTCTTATTTCCCAAGCAGGTGTCCCTACATTTTGTAACTCACAGTGCTTCACTTTTGTGATTGAACTTGTATTTACAAATAGGAAGACAGCCAACTTGGTAATTAGTTAAATCACAGACAGTGACAGGTCCTCTTCACACCTTTCCAACCACAGATTGATCTCAACCAAAATTTTCCCCCTACCGTGCCCCCCCTCAATCCCTCCCTTTCAGGAATTGGAGTAGTTTTGATGAGTTCTCTCTCCATTCCTCCCTTTCCTCCCTATCCCCTATTCTTCCACTCTCCTCCCCCTCTTCTACTGACTTGGCTGCCAAACAAGTCACTTTCCTTTTTATCAAACTAATGGAATCCTTTGTCCTGCAGCAGCAGCCCAGCTCATTGTGTCATACCTGGTGGAAACACAACATCTTTGACCTCCTCAAAAAAGACTGCCATCAAGCCCTCCATCACATGAGGCTCTCCCCTTCTCCACACCTTGAGTCTGAGCTCTTGTTAGCAAGAAAATTATTCCATGCCAAAATTAAATTCTTCTGCAAACAACATTGGTGAAACTATCTGTCATTGTGAGCTAGTATCTAAGCATGATTTAATAGTAAATATTAATGGTCCTACTACTTCTTGTTAAATGATTTAGTGATTAAACCTCAAAGGAAGACTAATAAAAAAGTTATTCTCAATATAAACTCACAATACATGGATTTTTATGCATGCTAGTGGTGGAAAATAGATAAATAAAATATAGTTATAGCTTATATAAAGATGATATCAATTTATAAATGCTTTTTAATATATTTATATTTTATAATAATTGTTTTATAGTGTTTATTTGAAGTTTATTAAGTAAGTGATGTCTAATAACCCCTCAAATCCTCCCTTACTTATACCAAAATCCACTGGAGTGCACAGACCTTCAATCCAGATGATGTCACTGCTATCCCTGGAAATTACAGCACTTTGAGTTCCCATCACCTCCCCATGGCGTCCACTTCAAGCATTTTCAACACCCAGACCTCCATTAAGGACCCTCCATCAAAATTAATGATACCACAGACCCATACCATAAATGGAATAAACAGATAAAAGTGGATACCATAAAGAAACTGGCAAAATAAATCATCCAAAGACTATATAATAAAACCCAAAGAATATAAAGGAAAACAATTGACTGTCCAAGCCGCCAATAACATCCCCAAGAATTCATATTAACCCAGTAAAGATATCCCAACCCATAAATCTGTGAAAATCCATCTAAGGAAGCAGATTAAGTTGTCCAAACTGGATATATGCGCCTGAAAAAGGTGTATATGCTTGTGTAGGAGTTGTGAGTCCACTCAATATGTCCATATTACCTAAAATAAGCAGAAAAATAAAGGTTATAGGCTATTAAGAGGTTAAAACCCAGATATAGACCTAAATATACATAATATAACTACATATTTCACTGAATATGAAGTTTATGTATGCATATAAGCTTATGTATGTCTATAATTACTTAATATCACTTAACATAAGTATATTGTGACTCCATTAACACCTTAATAAGTATTATTAGGCTATAGAAAAGCTATTTAACATACTATAAGTCATATAATAGTGTAATAATTATATATATATGTATTATAATTATATATATAAGTATTATAACCTTAATTTTAGCTTATAAGCTTAATGTAGTTAAGGTTATATTATTTATAATAAAAGAATTACTCAGTCCTGGGGGTACCTAGGCTGACATTCCCTCAACCCAAAAAAACAATAAAAAAATGTTAAGAAATTTTTATTAACAAGTAAGGAGTGAATAGAAAAATAATTTTTAAATTTTCTATGATACATATACTGAATTAAACAGTATTATTTAGATTTAAACTTTTTCAAGAGATTTTTAAGATCAGAGATTTCATTTTCTGGAATCCACTGGTCATATTCACTTGATTTATTTTAAACATTAATAGATACTCAACTCCCTTTTCTTTCGTAAGGTGTCTCTTTTTAAGTATCTTTTCAATTTCTGCCTTTTCAACTATTTCTTCAGGTTGCTGTTTATGCCTTTCTGATCTTCTTGGAAACAGAGAAGTATCATTAGAATGGTATGGTTTTATAAGAAAAATAGGAAACACTGGATGTTTTCTATTATATGGTGCATATAGAATAACTTCAACAGCATTGTTACTAACCATCTTTTTTTACTAAAAATGGTCCAATAAATAATTCCTTCAATTTAACATTAACATTTAAATTGAAATTTAGTGTAGAAATAAGGACTTCATCACCCTCTTTGAACATTTGCTCTTTATGGGATTTATCCCATCTTTTCTTTTCATAATCAAATGCTTTATTTATACATTCTTGAGCATGCTTTCAGCATAATTCTTGCATCTGAAGAAAAGACTTTGTACCTGGATGGATATCCAATCTAGGTAATCTATTAAGAGTTTTAGCAGAGGTATTAGGTACATAACCCAGCCATAACTCAAATGGCTTTTTGCCAGTGACAGAATGTACTGTACTATTGTATGCAAATTCTAAACCTGGGATAAGGGTTACCCAATCATGCGTGAATTTTTCATTGTCTTTAAAGTCAAGACCAAAAGCGCAATATCTACTTATAATGTCTTCTAAAGTTTGTATCATTCTTTCTGCTAGCCCATCAGTTTGTGGATGGTATGCTTTAGAAGGTTTTAATTGAGAACCTGAAACATCCATAAGTGATGTCCAGAACTAAGAAGTAAATTTAGAATATCTGTCTGAAACAATTGCTTTGGGGAATCCTGCTGTATTTTACATTTGTGTCCACCATAAAAAAGCCAAGTCCTTTTCAGAAACCTCTTTGTGGGTAGGAATAAATTTACACATTTTCCTAAATCTATCTACAATTACCCAGCAGGAGTTATAACTCTTATTCCCTGCTATTGGAAAACTTGCTATAAATTCCATGTTAACTGTTTCCCATGGAGCTTTTGGTTTTTCAAGTTGTTGTAATAAACCAGCTCTTTTGCCTGTTAATCTTTTAGATTTTTGACAAGAATCACATGTTTCAACATATTTTTGAACATCATCAGACATTTTAATCCACCAAGCTGTATTTTTTACTCTGTTCAATGTTTTATGGAAGTCAAAATGACCTGCTAATATATCATCAAGAAATATGCTTAACATTAACTCCTTCATTAAAGGGGGAATTACAATTACATTGATTATTTTCTTCCTTTAATATATAAAACCATCCTCAATGGTAAATTTACCTTTTTCTAATGCTTTCTTATACTTTTGTGGTAATGTTTCTATTAAAACACTTATTAAAGCATTATATGGATAATTTAATATTGTAGTAAGTTTACTCAATTCAGGATCTGATGCATAATTATCAAAAATTGATTGCATAAATTCATCCTCAAGATCTACAATATAAATGCCATAAATGTTAGTAATCTCTGTTTCAGGAACATAAGGGGGATTATCATCATTATTAGGTAGAGGTACTCTAGATAACAGATCTACATTAGAGTGTAAGGTTCCTTCTCTGTGTGTAATAGTCATCTGTCTTCTGTACTCTTGTACAGCTGATTGCCATCTAAACATATTTCTATCATGAGTTTTCATGTTTAAGAGTGACTTAACTGCACTTCAGTCAGTTATTAACTCAAATTTTTGGTCTTCAAGGTAATAATGTAGCTTCTCAAGAGCCCATACTACTGCCAAACATTCAAGTTGAGTAGCACCATATTTCAATTCAATACTTCTTAGAGTATGTGAAATAAAGCAAATTACTACTTCTGAGATTTTCCCTTTAATAAGTTTTTTTTGATGCAAAGCAGCACTCAAAGCAATAAAACTTGCATCAGTATACAATGCACAAAGTAATTGGAAATCTGGTAAACCTAAGATAGGATCTGTAATCAAAGATTCTTTCAAATTATCAAAGCCTGTTGTCTTTCATTATTCCAAATGAAAGCTTCTGATTTCTTTATCAGTGTGTTCAATGGTGCAGCAATTAACTGGTAGTTCTTTATATGTTGCCTATAATAACCACACATACCAAGAAAAGATTTTACATCCTTTAAATTCTGAGGAATTCTAATATTTATGATTGAAGCCACCTTATTTTGGTCTACACATATTTGTAAGCCATATACAATATGACCAAGCACTTTTAAAGACTCAAACCCAAATTTACATTTTTTCAATGCAAGTGTCTTTTTAATTTCATCCATCTTCTGAAATACCTTCTTTAAATGGATTAAGTGTTCATCATATGTATTAGAGAACAATATGATGTCATCAATGTATACCATTAACCATTCTTCAATCATTTCATTATGGAATGTTATATTCATTAACTTCTGAAATACTGACGGAGTATTTCTTGGTCCAAATGGCATCCTGAAATATTTATATATTCTCATATGTGTTGTTATCAACAAAAAGTTCTTTGAATAATTTTAAATAGGAATTTGATGGTACCCTTTATTTCCATCTAGGCAACTTATGTATTTAGAACCTTTAAGGGTAGAATTTATAGAGGAAATCCTTGGAAAGGGATAAATATCATCTACTGTAAATTTATTTAATTCTCTTTAATCACCGCACAGTCTTGCTTTATCTTTTTCATAAGAAATTAGCGCTAGTGATATTACACAATATTTTGGTTTATTTTCAACCTTCTCAAGAATTTTCATTTTTAATATTATCTGTTCAAGTAAAGTTCAGTATGGGTTCAGTATGAGTTCAGCCTGAGTTCCATCTTATTTCTTTCTGAGTTCAGGTTGGGGACTTGCTAGCAAGTCCACCCCCTATATTGCGTAGTGATACAAACTTCATTTTCATCACTATATGAGATATTACTTTCATAATTGATTGAAGCTTTACTTTTTTCTGTTTCAATTTCAGATTCATGTTGATTTTCAACAATATTTATATTTTTCTCACATTTTTGACCTGTAACCCAAGGCCTATTACACTTATAACAAGTATTAGTCTCATCCTTTTTATGTACTGTAGGTGCAGTAGGTTTTTTCTGCTTTTCCTGCAGTGTTTTTGTACTCTGATTTTTCACAGGTTCATTATTTTGTTTATAAGTGGTGTACCTTTCTTCATACTTATGGTTTAATAATATTTCATTTCAAATATTAATAAATTCAGAGTATTCACTAACCATTATTGTTCTAGCTACAACAATGTCTCTCACAGATATAGGTAATTTATATATTATTTTATATTTCCATATTTTTAAATCCATATTTGGTTCAATGGCTTTCAATATTTTCTTTAAATTCATGAAAAATACCATTGGTTGGTCACCATTCAATGGATTGTACCTAGTTTTCTCATATAATCTTTGCTGAGTTAGTCTGAATTTAGAACCTCCAAATTGTTTTTCAATGAGGTGCTTCCATTCAGCCCAAGATTAATCTTTACCCTCACTTAATACAGCTTCAAACCATCATAAAGCAACATCTTTAAATAAAAAATATAGTTTTGATGTTATTTCTTCATCTGGTAACTTATATGAGAATTTTAAATTGTCAATTCTTTGAATAAAATGCTTCCAATCAGAGCGGGCTTCCCATCATAATTTGGGTACTGATAAATCTTTGGACAGTTCTTCTGATTGGATTTAATCTCACTAATCTTAGGTAAATTTAATAACTCATTCAATCTGGATAAATGGTCTTGTATTTCCTCTTGCACAGATTTTTGACTTACATTTGTCTTCTCAGACTTGACACTTCCACCAGATGGTTTTACTTGTGGTGGCATTGGAAATGATTGAGAGTCACTTTTACAAATGAAAGAGTTATTATTATACTGTGTATACTTATGAATATCCTGATTCACTAGTAGATTAGCAGTTTCAATCTCAACCTTAGTTATTCTTTGTAACAGATCAGAGACACTCTGATTTTTTTGTGCAAAAGATATCTTTGTTCTTGATTCATATTTTAATAAATGTGCTTCATGCAATTTTTCTAACACACAGAATTTTTTTGAAAGGTCACTATATTTATTACTTAAAGAATCATATTTAAGATTTAGATCCAAGTGTTCATTCTCTAATTATTTATTTATTGTTTCTGATTGAGAAATATTTAATGTCAAGTACAAAATTGTTTCACTTGTGAAATTAATTTTTTATTCCTCACACTTAGTAAATCTATTCCATAATGCTGAAACAACTCTATTTACAGTTGGGTTATTATTAAAATACTCCATGTCTTACTTCTCACATTCTTCACTATTTTTTGAAGCTCTTATCTCACTAATAATTTGTGGCAACTGAGGTTTAACTGCATTATTATTGTAAATAGTATTATTGTTATTAACAAAAGATAAATCAGGTGTATCTACATCAAAACCTAATTGTCTTAAGTCCTCCTCAATTTTCTGGACAGATTTTACATCAATATCATTACCTACATTGTAATCATTAGTATTGTGTTCAATCTTAGAGGGTAATCTACTTACCACAGGATAGGAGCAAGCCCTGACTTTTGGCGCTTTTTCTTTCCTCTGCAGGTGTGAGCTGAGGCTGTCTGGTGAGGGGGTGGATCCCTGTTTCAATAGTGGCTTAAGCACTGCTGATGGAACCAATCCTACTTCCATTTCTCTACCACAATCTTTTCCTGGGACATATTTGTTCATCCTTGAGTAGGGGGTTGTTGATTTAGCCGCCCTACCTTTAAATCTGCCAAACTTTGGTTCATTTGCTGAAATTCCACCTTGCAGTTGTTTTTCAGCTGTTCTACCTCCTTTAGTATGGTAGATATTGACTCCTCTACTTTCAGAAACTGTTTGGCCAGATGGGGCACTTGACCCTGAAGAGGAAGTGAAGTCTTTTTTATAGTTATTATTTTTAATAAGGTGTCCTTTTACCCTATGCTCATTTCTTCTGGCTGTGGGTAGGATTGGCACTCCATAGTGATGTCCTGGGGCAGTGTTTTTAGCTTTAGACCTGGTGTTAAAATCAGGTTTATCACTTATATCACCACACAATATTGGGGGCTGGACTTGCTAGCAAGTCCGCAACCATGGACCCAAACTCACCATAGATTGAACACACATTGAGCTATTGATAAAGGAACCATACAATCAGGGATGAGCGCCACCCAGAAGAACAGTTTTAGGTGGGTGTTCAAGTAGAGTTCAGTCTGAGTTCCATCTGAGTTCCTTCTGAGTTCAGGTTGAGGACTTGCTAGAAATTCCACCCCCTGTATTACCTAGTGTATTGTCTTGTGGAGCACTCATTATGACTTAAGTAACTATTATTCACATCTAGAAAAGAGAAAAACTGTATGGTAATTAGTAGATAAAAATTTCTAACAATATAATTACTAATAAAAGCACTAGAGCTTACCCTGAATTTATATCTTTATTTACTTAAATAAAATATAAGTAAAATTTGAAAAAATCTGTTAAAAATAAATTATAAGTTTAACTAGACCTTTATAAGGGCTAATATTTAGATTAACAAGCTTTTAACTAAATATCAATTTAATTGGGTGTTATATTGGTGTCCAAATACCAAGTAAAATTGGGTTTATATTGGGTACAGTTACTACTGTAAATACCTAATTTTAATTATAAAAATTTAGTACAGTTATCATAAGGGTTCTTTTCCACAATCACTGAGTTATTATGACCCAATAATGTGCTGCAGACCCAAATATTTGGTTTGTATGAGATATACTAGAGTAAAATCATGTCCTAAGGCTTATAATAAGTATTAAGTAATAATTAAGGAAGAACCCTCAATTGTCAGTGTGTGCTAGTATCTAAGTACGATTTAATAGTAAATATTAATGGTCCTACTACTTATTTTTAAATTATTTAGTGATTAAACCTCAGGAGAAGACTAATAAAATAGTTATTCTCAATATAAACTCACAATACTTGGACTTTTATGCATGCTAGTGGTGGAAAATAGATAAATAAAATATAGTTATAGCTTATATAAAGATAATATCAATATATAAATGCTTTATAATATATTTATATATGATAATAATTTTTTAATAGTGTTTATTTGAAGTTTAGTAATCAAGTGATGTCTAATAACCCATTAAATCCTCCCTTATACCAAAATCCATTGGAGTGCACAGAACTTCAAGCCAGATGATGTCACTGCTATCCCTGGAAGTTACAGCACTATGAGGGCCCATAACCTCCCAAAGGCTTCCAATTTAAGCAGTTTCAACCCCCAGACCTCCAGTAAGGACTCTCCATCACAATTGATGATACCACAGACCCATACCATAAATAGAATAAACAGATAAAAGTGGATACCATAGAAGAACTGGTAAAATAACTCATCCAAAGAGTATATAATGAAACCCAAAGCATATAAAGGAACTAAATTGACTTTCCAAGCCCCCAATAACATCTCCAAGCATCCATTTCAACCCAGTAAAGATATCCCAACCCATAAATCTGTGAAAATCCATCAAAGGAAGCAGATTAAGTTGTCCAAACTGGATATATGTGCCTAAAAAAGGTGTATATGCCTGTGTAGGCCTTGTGACTCCACTGAATACAACCATATGAGCTAAAATAAGCAGAAAAATAAAGTTTATAGGCTATTAAGAGGCTAAATCCCACTTATAGACCTAAATATACATAATATAACTGCATATTTCACTGAATATGAAGTTTATGTATAAATATAAGCT
Source organism: Hemileia vastatrix (assembly GCA_030280995.1). Classification (NCBI taxonomy): domain Eukaryota; kingdom Fungi; phylum Basidiomycota; class Pucciniomycetes; order Pucciniales; family Zaghouaniaceae; genus Hemileia; species Hemileia vastatrix. The sequence goes on along the minus strand of JASXTE010000018.1, from coordinate 12,195,703 downwards.
TATGTATGTCTATAATTACTTAATATCACTGAAGATAAGTATATTATGACTCAATTAACACCTTAATAAGTATTATTAGGCTTTTAAAAGGCTATTTAAACTACTATAAGTCATATAATAGTGTAATAATTATACATATATGTATTATAACCTAAATTTTAACTTATTAGCTTAATGTAATGAAGGTTATATTATTTTAAACATAAAAATTACTCAGTCCTAGGAATACATAGGCTGAAACTATCTCTCTTCCCCCATACCTCATTCATTATTCAGACCTGCTAAGTCCTTCTCTCACATATCCTCATCATGCTCTAACCCTTTCCTCTTGATTCCAGATGGTTCACTAGTAACTGACAATCTACTGAAGGCCCAAATTTTTTTTGAGGGAACTTCAGTAGCATCCATTGCCTGAAACCTTTCTGATATCTCTTCCCCTCCCCCTCCCTAAGTCTCCCCTTCCACCCTGTCACTGTCCTAGAGATCACCACTGCCCTTTTAAAGACCAAGAAAGGCTGTTCTCCTGGTCTGGATGGTATCCCTAATTCCCTCTTACACTGAAAACTTCAAGCATTTTTCTTCCCTGCTTCTTCCCATTTTTCAGAAGTTCCTCAACCTTGTTCACTACACTGAACCTTGGAAAGTTGCAACAACAGTAATAATTCCCAAGCCAAACTAGCCAGATTACTCTTCCCCTGACTCTTATGGCCCCATAGCTCTCCTCAAAACCATGGGCAAACTTCTTGAAGCCATACCAACTAAATGCCTCTCATATCATGTTAAATCAGCTTCCCTCCTTCCAGATACTCATTATGGAGGCTTCCCTTTTGGAAGCACCTCCAACACACTTCTCCATCTTACAACATAGACAAAGGATCAATGGAGGAAGGGTAATGTTTCTGTCACTTTGTCATTGGATGAGAAAGGGGTTTTCCCTTACTTAAATGTAAATAGAATTTCCCAGATCCTTCTCTCTTTGCCCCTCCCTTGCAATCTAATATTTCTAATTATTGACTCTCTCAATGGGAAGAAAAACTAAAATTTCTTTTTCCTCTTTCAAATCTCTCATTTCCTTCTCCCCCATAGGACTCCTGAAAGGGTATCCTTTATCCACACTTCTTTACATGATCTAAAATGCTTATCTATTGTCTCTCCCATCTCTCTCTGAATCTTCTCTTGCTTTGGGTTACCTAGACAATGTGGTATACCTTTCTGCTAACAAAGACCCAGAGATTGTGGTAGAGTCACTAACCAAGCTGGGATCTGTGGCAGTTTCCTGGGGCTTCAAGCACGTGACTGTCTTTTATTTCCTGAAAAATAAGTGGATCCTTTTCACTAAACACAAAAAAGTTCTTTCCTCCCCCCCCCTCACCTTCAATGGCAATGTGCTTAGTCCCTCCCCCTCCTTAAAATGGCTTGGGGTTCTCCTTGACCCCTCCCTTTTTTTCATCCCAAATGGAAACAGATTGATTGCAGGGGGACTTCAAGCGGCAGCTTCTATCCACTGTCTAGTATCTTCATATTGGGGTATTCCATTAAAACAATATTGCACCCTGATCACCTCTTAATTTCATTTTAGAAAGAATTACACCACTATTATCTGGCACAATCCTAGGAAGAGCTCACAAACTATGAGGCTTTTTCAGGTGGATGACAACAAGTTGCTGAGAAGAGCACTTGTTTGTTTCAGTGCCACCCCTGTTTTCCTTCTCATACATGACTCATCTTCTCTCCCTTGCAAACAGTGTCTAGATATTATTGTGAATAAGGTGTGGGCAAGGACTCTTGCCATCCCCCTCTCAAGCCCAATGGCTCACCTGAAAAATTGCTCCTGTCATCCCCCTCCCCCAAAGCTCACGTACACCAACTACACATCTTCTCTAGGACCAACATCTTTCCCTCCTCTTTTCCCCTCACCAACCTAGACACCTGCCACCCCTCTATTTCTTCACCCTGGTGCCCTCCCTTATTTTCTTCCCACATGAGTAATACTAGTGACCTAGCATGTGCTGAAACTTATAAACTCATCTCTTCCCACCCCCACTCTTCTTATTTGATATATACTGATGGTTCAAAGTCTGATTTGGGATATTTTGCAGTAGCTTTTGACCTGGGTCAGAACCTTCCCTTTAAGGCCTGTCTAGGTGACCAACATCTCTTCTCAGTATTTGAGACTGAGTTGTTTGGGATATTCCTTGGACTCCGCCTCTTTATCACTAACACCTTCCACTCACTTTACCATTCACTCACCTTACTCACTGATATCCAGTCTACCATTAAGGCCTTGTCCTCTCCTTCTAACCCAACTCACAATTCCGCACTACTTCCCTCAATAGCAGTCTCTGTCTCCGCTATCTTGGAAGCCAAACCAGGAATGTCCCACACTCTTCATTGGTTCCCAGGACATGTGTGTATTCCAGGAAATGAGGTTTCAAACACACTTGCCAATGGCTCTAATACCATGGCTTCCCTCACTGAGTATCTTCTTTCCTTCACTGCTCCTCTTCCTTCAATCTCTTCTCTTAAGTCTCACATTAAAAAAAATTCCAAAATCCTCCTTCACTCCCCTCCCAGCAGAGAGAAATTGAGGGAACTTAGATGACAGTTTAACCCATCCTTTGTTTTAAAGTGCTGTCCTCCCTCCAAAGAGCACATGCTACTGCATTTTTTCAACTCTGTTCTGGCCACTCCACCTTGAAACACCATTGTTTTTTCTTCAAGGCAGCCTCCTCACCTATCTGCTCACATTTCTCTCTCAACACTCCTGATACCCGCAAAAATGTCCTTCTTTTTTTCCCCACCCACTCCAGAAAACATGCAGCGCTCTTTGTAGTGGCTAAAAAACACAAGATTAAATTTGAATCCTCTTCTCTTTTGTATCCTTCTCTGATTACCTTTCACATTTCTTCTTTTCTCATTAACTTAAACAGATTCCTCAACAACATCCCACTATCTCAGTAGTCCTTACATTGTTTTAGCTCTGAATTGCCCTATTTATCCCCCCTATTCGTCCCATTCTCTTTTGTACCTAGTCATTATTGTACCTGTCATTCATGCCCCTAGTTGGGTGAGATTGTAATAAATAAATAAAAAAATATCTATAAATGAGCAGGGAGACTGAGTGGGGTGCGCAGATAGATTTTTTTAAAGTTTGAGGCAGATCTTCAGGTATGTCAAGTGCCAGAAAGGCCTAAGATCAGGATCCATAATTTTAAATCATGTGACTTCACAAAAAATCAATAATGGATGGTATGAGTCTGAAATTGGCCATTTCAAGAGGAAATTTAGAAATTTTAGTAAGATAAGTGGTTTACTTCATGTCTCTCCCCCACTACATGCAGGGCTAGTCTATTATCTGCCATTAATAATATTGGATCTGGTGTGATATTCCAAATTAGGGTATGCCACTTAAATGTTATGATTATATTATTGGGGTATATTTTCAGAGTAAAATTATGATTATATAAATATTTTGAATGATATTATTAGAAAATTTTGTTAGGAACTTGTTATTTTATGAAAACTCAGGTTAAAGAGTATTTTTTTAAAATGGTCAATATTTGTAGGAGAAGATTTAAGAAAATAATATGAAAAAGCTTTGGTCTTTTATGATCTTCAAGAATTTTTCAGGAATTTTTTTGAATAATTTTAGTATTTTTTATTCATTATTTTCTAGTTTTTCTTTACATTTTCAAAAGATTGTTTGAATTTGTTGATTTTAAATTTAAATATTAAGGCTTCAGAGACCACAAAAGTCATTTTATCTGTTATATTAGGTCTCAGGCTATCTCATATATATATATTTTTTGGATTTTATGGTAGTTTAATATGTTTAAATTTCCTTTTTTTTTTCACCTCTATATGAGATTTTGTATGGCTCTGGACAAGCTCTGGAAAATAGGGGGTGTCAGTTCTGGAAAATCGGCACTTAGCTTTAGTGCAGATTTCAAACCAAATTAGCACTTAAATTTTTTGAAAAATTCATATATTTCAAAAATGTGTGTCAGTTCTGACCTCAAATAAGAACTTTTCTTTCTCACCTACTCCTCACTACACATTCCCCTTGTTAGTTTGTGTTTCATAGATCTTGTTCTCACTATTTGCTTTCCAATTGAAAATTCTTTATCTGACCATTGGTAAGTTTTTTTTTTACTTTTTTTTTAGTATTGTTTCTTTATCTTCTTGATTATTTAGTTATGTTTTTTGTTTTAATTTTGATACATTTTTCCACCTCTCCCCCCTTTCCCTCTACCTCTCATGCCACCACTTCCACCTCTCTTGCAACCACCTCCTTACTCACCACCACCACCACCACCACCACCTCCTCCTCCTCCTCCTCCTCCTCCTCCTCCTCCTCCTCCTCCTCCTCCTCCTCCTCCTCCTCCTCGCCCACTACCACCACCACCTCCTTGCTCACTACCACCACCAACACCACTCACACAACCATCACCACCACCACTCACACAACCATCACCACCACCACTCACACAACCATCACAACCTCACTCACCCCCTCAACAACATCATCCACCACCAAAACCATCTTTCTCACCACCACAACCACCTCTCTCACCACCAGATACAGAATTAAGAAAATGAGAAACATCATTTTTGCTATACAACTGCGGAAAAAGGTGCACTAGCCTAATTAAAGATCAAAAAATAATAATAATGTTCTTAAAGTTAGTAAATACCTGTACATGCTCTGAAATTGTAGCTAGGTGAGTTCAAATGAACTTTGGAAGTTTGAGATACTTCAAAAATCTCCTTTTTTGAAATTTGAAGCATACCAAAATATTTGAGACATGAGAAAGTGACTTTAGTGACTTTCTCTGTAGTGTTTTTTACATAAGGAGAATGAAATTTGTCAGCCAGGATATACCAGGAGCCCAGCAAATTATATCTTAATTTATTGGACCTGAAAGAGGGCGTAAGAATTGTATTTCATGTATATAAATTAATATTTCATTGCATAATAAAATTATATAAGTATCTTATTAAAAATAAGTGTTATATTAATTTTATTATTATATAAATTTTTATACATTTAAATTAAGCATAATATATTTTATATTCTACAAATAATGGTGCATTTTTATGTATTTAATAATTATAAATTAATAATTAATTAATTTCAAAACATATATTATAATTATATATGTAAAATTGACTTACAAAGTAATTTAGTTAATAAATTAATTTTATATATTAAATAAAACTTCATATATTATTAAACAATAATATTAGGCGCTTCTTTTGACCCTTAATTGTGTCAGGAAAAATTATTAAATAAATTGTAATACTTATTTAATAACATAGTATTAAAATCCCCACTTTAAATTACAAATATCACTAAATTCATTATATGTTTCATTTAAAATAATTATTGAATTAATTACATAGTTAAAACAACTAATTAAAATTGCTTTAAACTGGATTGAATTTATTATATGAATTTTTGGCGTAAAAATAATTTTATTTGTTTTACTTAAAACCTTTACATGTCACTATAATGTCTGTTTTTGATTATTTTACTCATTGTTCTCATGTTTCAGACTTACTTGGTTAATAATTATTTTAATTAAGTGTTTTGGGAAGTTATGATGGGAAAATGGTTAATTATTCACGGGTTTTAGTCAATTGTTTCATATTTTTCTCTTAATAGTCATGTTTCATTTCTACTCTGTTATCTTTTTGTTTTAGCTTATTTCTATTTTGTATTTATTGATTTGTGGCGCTTCAGGGGTCCCTTGGCCTATAAAAGGTCCTTGGGTAATCCCCTTTAACGCATCACTTACTATACAATCAAACTTGAACATATTTTTTTGAAATATAATACGTTTATTATTATTTTTATTAGTATTATAATTCTAATTTAAATTTTATATAACTAACTACAGGTTGCATTAAGTCTAATAGTAATAATAGTGTTTACCCCGCAGAGAAGATAATACTTACTTTAAATAAATATATTATAATTTAATAATCCTTACCATTGTGTCAAATCCCAATAAAACTCGTCGCCTCTCTCTATCTCAGAATAGTTCTATTTTTTTTTAACATCTTTATTTCTTCATTTTTTATTATCCTCCTTCTATTTTTCCTCTTTTCTTCCCCCTCTTCTAGACAAATGGCCCACACTTGAGAGCCTTTCTGAACGACGACAACAATACCAATACTTGCAACGAATGACATAATGCACGGACCACCCAACCAAAAAAGAAACTTTTTCCGCGACCATGTTTTGAACTTGGGTTCGATCTATTAGGTTCATATTAAATTAATTCATATATTATTTTGAAGTGATTTTATGATCACTATAGTAAGTTAACCTTTGCACCTCTCACTCATATTATTATATTTTTACTGCAATAACAGTGTTTGTGGCTTAATTGCTAATTCACTGAGTGTAACTGTTTATTATTTTTTAATTTTTTTTTCCTAGTTGACCATAATAGAGTAAAACTCTTAGTCCTAGAAGACAATTAATATTTATTAAATTATTAAATTAATTTCATTATTATTTTTTTTATATTGGTTGACCATAATAGTACTCAGTTCTTAGTCCCAATTTTACCATTATATTAATTTTTGGTATTAATTATTTTGGTTGACTTCTTAAACCTTTATTGGTTGGTCCCATTTTAATTACTGTTAATTCTTAATAAATTATTGTAATTACATTTATTTGTATTACATTTTTGTTAATTAATTGATTTTTTGATAATAATTAAAGAATTTTATTGTTAAAATTCAATAAATTTTATTTTGAAATAACAATTTGAATCATTAAAAAAATTTTTGATTCTATTTTAACAGTTAAATTTCCAATAGTTTGGCTAGCAGCATGTATAACTTACATGTGGATGAGATTGAAGTGGATAATGACACTGAATCTGTAGGTTCTTCTAAATTAACTTACAGAAATTATTCAGCTGACAAAAAACCTTCAGGAAGTGGAAATGGCAAGATAAGTGGAAAACCCCCCTCACCAAACACCTCTGAAAGAAGTAAAACCTCTAATAAATCAGGAAAATCAACACAAAGGTATAAAAATAAAAAAGATACCTCTAACCCAACAAGTAAACAATCTGTCCAGTCACATCAAAGAACTGAAGGCAGAAAGAATGAAGTACAAGGCAAAGGTAGACACACTCTGGAAGCAGATGCAGGAATTGTTAAATCCCAAACAGGCTCAAACTCCTCATTTCCCAGCCTCTCAGCCTCAGCCTCAACCTCAGCCCAATCAGGTACCCAGCCCCTTCACACAAAATCAAAGCACTCTGCAAGTGGAATAGTGGAAATGGGATTACTTGATGAGCCATTACCAGAAGAATGTTCAACAACCAGCTCAACACCCTGGCCCATCCAGGACACAAACCTACCATCCATCTCCTCAGCCCCATCCTTATCAGGGAGGTAGAAGAAAGAAGGCACAGGGGAAGTTTCCTCCCTTACCATGGCGAGTAATTTGTTTGATAAACATGTTGGCATGTATAATAACAAAGCTTCTTCAGGTAATATTGTGGATTCTGGTGAAAGAACAGTTAAACCTTTAAAAAACAACTTCCTTTAATAAGTAGCCCCAATGATGTAATTAGCAAATTATAATTTGATAAACCTTTACATTTGACTTCTACTTCTTTAATTAATCCTTCTCTTGCAATTAAGAATGATTCTGTTTCCCCTGAGGTCTATACATTAATTGAGAAAACTTCTGAGGAAATATTAAAAGATACCCTTGATTTCAATGTTGTAAAAGACAAACATTTAAGAGATGTGTTAATACATGAGAGTGATAGATTAAATAATTTGCACTTGCATTGTAAAGTAAGCTCTTCTGTACAAGATACAGCTTATTTTAAAATCAAAGAAACCTTGAATATTGTTCTTAGCCAACAAAAACAAATAAGGAGTGACCATAGAGCTATCTCAGATATGAATATTAATCTACATAAAACCTTGAGTGAATTGAAGCCCCTTATTGAGGAAAATTATTCATTAAAAAGTGAAATAAAATCTCTACAAAATGAGTTAAAAAAGCTAAAAAATGATTTCCATGCACTGAGTGCCAAACACACAGTTTCTGAGGACAGAAATGTTTTATCTCTTGCAAAAATAAATGACCAGATGTCTGAAATTCCAAGGATAAGAAACTATGTGTCTGACCTGCAGGAAAAATTTTCAACCTTAAACATCAATAATTATGGTATAAATGAGAATGCTGCCCATAAGCTGCATAAAAATAAAAAAAAGAACCTGAACAGAGTTCCTCCTTTCTTCCTCATATTTCAGCCATTTAACAAACTGACAATGAATCTATAAAATCTTTTGCTACTAGCAAAAAATCTTGTGATGGTCATGTACCAGCTGTTTCTGTAAACAATGAAATTTCTGAACACCTGGCTAAACTTCAGGAATTATTAATAATGAATAATTCAAACCAAAAAGTGGACCATCCCAGTAGCCAGAAAAATTGGCCTAAGTTGGATCAATATCCTACCTTTGATGGTGATACTTCATCTGATTGGCATCACTTTATACAAAGGATTGATAATTTAAAGCGATCTTATAAACTACCTGATGAGGAAAGTGTTTCTAAGCTATTTTCTTTATTTTCTAATGTAGCCTTGTTGTGGTATGAATCTTTTCTATTAGATAATAACCATTATACATGGAATGAGTGGAAATCCTTGATTGAGAATAAATTTGGTGGCTCAAAATTCAGGTTGGCTCAGCAAAGACTATATGAGAATACTAGATATTTATCCTCCTCTGTTGAAAAACCCATTGTTTTTCTTATGAAAGTAACAAAAACCCTAAGAGCAGTTGATCCAAAGATGGATTATGATATTTGGAAAGATAAAAATAATTATTTTAATTAAGTGTTTTGGGAAGTTATGATGGGAAAATGGTTAATTATTCACGGGTTTTAGTCAATTGTTTCATATTTTTCTCTTAATAGTCATGTTTCATTTATACTCTGTTATCTTTTTGTTTTAGCTTATTTCTATTTTGTATTTATTGATTTGTGGGGCTTCAGGGGTCCCTTGGCCTATAAAAGGTCCTTGGGTAATCCCCTTTAACGCATCACTTACTATACAATCAAACTTGAACATATTTTTTTGAAATATAATACGTTTATTATTATTTTTATTAGTATTATAATTCTAATTTAAATTTTATATAACTAACTACAGGTTGCATTAAGTATAATAGTAATAATAGTGTTTACCCCACAGAGAAGATAATACTTACTTTAAATAAATATATCATAATTTAATAATCCTTACCATTGTGTCAAATCCCAATAAAACTCGTCGCCTCTCTCTATCTCAGAATAGTTCTATTTTTCTTTATCATCTTTATTTCTTCATTTTTTATTATCCTCCTCCTATTTTTCGTCTTTTCTTCCCCCTCTTCTATATGACCGGCCCACAAAATGTCACTCCTTCCTTTTTTTATGCAGTTAGTTTTGGGTGTTTGTGATGTTTGGTTGCTTATAAATTAATCATGAGTGAGGGTAAAGGGGTATAATAAAGAGAGGGAGTGGAGTAAAAGATAGGAGTGAAATGAATAGGGAAATTGGAAGGGGAGATACAAAAGGGGGAGGGGTGAAAGGAGCTTCAAGTGGAAAATGTTACAAAAGGAAAGGAGAGGTAGCAGGAGGATAGGGGAGAATCAGAGGGGGTAATTCAATGGCATACACAAGAGCTAATACCAGTGATAGAACCATTTTTATAAAAAAAAGGAGGTGATAGAGAGGGAGAGTATCTATAATTTTGTAACCAGAACTTTTGGTTGAGAAAGTGTGTATTTGAGTGAAATAAGTGACTTATTTCACTTTTGAAATCCACCAGTGTTGGGGCTAGTGTGTTTCAGAAATCCACACTTAGATATGTGCAGAGTTGTAAGTGTGGATTTGCTAGAACTGACACCCCCTAGTATCTGGGGGGACTTTTGAAGTTCAGGTGACTAGATATACATAATAGGGGGTGTCAGTTCTGGAAAATCCATACTTAACTTAAGTGTGGATTTTAAACCAAATCAGCACTTAAATTTTGCAAAAAAAGTCACTTATTTCAAAAATGGGTGTCAGCTATGACCTCAAATCAGCAGTCTTTTCACAAAATTATTCTCATAACCACATGTTGGCCACATCATACATTCCTCTCCCACTCCATCCCTGTCACATGTGAAACCCTCAACTCCCACCCCTTATCAATCTTTGGCACACACCCCTCACTGAGATTTAAGACATTTTATTTTGACATTTTAACCAGGCATATTTTTCCCCTTCTTTTTTATGCTTTAAAACTCTTAATATCTTTTCTTGTAAAATACCATTTTCATTATGCCTCCAAGAAAATAAAACACTCAAAAGGCAAGTCAAAAGATTACTTCATCACAAAGGTCTTCCTGTAATGCAAGCCCCTCACCTCAGATATCAAAGTCTGGACAGCTAAAAAAGGAAGATTATCTCATAATCATTAACTTCTTCAAAATTAAATCATATTATGATGCATGTTTTGGATGTGAGAAGTACACCCAAATTGAATGTCCACCTTCATCAAAGTTCAATGCATTCTTGTTGATTGGAAATGAAGTAAAAAAGAAAAAAAATGGAGAATTAAAATCAATCTTAAGCAAATAAAGGAGAGGCTCAAATTTTATCAATCAAAATATAAAATGGCTCATTTCACATCCACTTCCATTGGCTTTGGTATTCATGATGATGATTTGGAGAATGTAATTAATACTGTTTCTAAAAATTGAAATGTCATGAGTCTTTTCTATGAGGAAATGGATAGTCTTTTTGGTTCCCAAGTTGGTGTCAAGCCTTAGTTTCTACATTATACTATTAATGATATACCCTCTGGTTCTTAGCCATCTAATACTCTGTCCAACCCACCTGTACCTCAAGGACATCAATCCCCTCCAGCTTCTAACCAAATTTCACCTGAAGATGATCCCAACTATCAAGCATCAAAATTATTTTGGAGCAGACCTGAGTCCTCAGAGCCCCAATTTTTTGATGTAGGTTTACTTTTTCTTTTTTCATAAATTCTTTGCTAAATGGAAATTAAAAAAACACTTGGCTATTTTATTTGATTAATTGTTTTTTTGGTTAATGGTTGGGGAATGACTTTTATTATTACTTTTAATCTTATCAAAAATAGTTACATCATGAGATTCTGATAGCATCATTTGTCCTTACTGGACTCTAAAGTATCACACTTTTGTAATTTCAGATGTTAAAATAATACTGACACCAGTGCAAAAAAACCTTATCATCAACATACTTTTATCACCTCACCACCAATTTACAATTCTAAATAAAGCTAAGTTAACAAAATTTTATATCTTTTTGAAGGATTTGGAAATATCCTCCCCTGAATTTTATTGAGGTAAAGGGTGGGTATCACCAAAAATTTTCAAGTCATCAATTTCACATGTTAGATTTGAAAATTTGGCAATACCCTCCCCTAAATTTTATTGAAGTAAGGGGTGCAAGTCATCAAAATTCAATATAATTACATAAATTAATAAATAAATAAATATGATATGTCAAATTTACTAGCTTTAAAGTAATGAAAATTCCTCAACCAAAATGCAGATGAAGTCTAGAAAATAAGTTTGGGACTTTCCACAGGTATAGGCTAGAGGACCCCATGAAACAGATTAATTTTTTGATGATTAAAATTTATAAAACACAAGGTGGTTGGCCCATCACTTTAGTTTATTAAATTGAAATATCAGATTTATTTATTTAAAATTTATGAAAGAATAATAAATATTTGATGACTTTAAAAATCCCCATACTTTTTTGATCTACCTAAAGTTTTATTAAATTTATTTCTTTTACCTTCTTGTTTTACCTTTTTGATTCATTGGATTAACTTCTGAAAGATCTGAAATGGGAACCCAAATTGTGTGAGTTCTTGATTAGACTGCAAACCAGGAGGTGCTTGCATTTTTTTGGTGATTATTTTGAGAAGAATTATAAAAGATAATAAAGAATTTAAAGATGAATATAGAAGTGTAAGGCTTGAATCTGAAGAAACAGACATTTTTTTTGGAAAAAAACTTTTACTGGTCAAAAAAACCTCAAAAAAATTATTTTAAAATTAAAAAAAACTCAAAGCTGTAATTAAAAACAAATGATATCAACAAAGAACATCTGAGTTTGCATTTTATTCCCCTTTTGTGTGTGTTCTTACAGAAGAAATTCTGTTTCAAAATAAGTCTAGTTGATAAAAATCGGAATAATTTCATTTATCTGGATTGAAGATTTACCTTATCCCTTTTTTATCCTGTCACACACATGTCTTCAGTGGGGTGTGTTCTATTCCATCAAAATTCATTTACATATATAACATTCTAACAGTGATTTTTTTGTGGTGGTGAGGTGGGTGGGCTTAAGGTATGCTATCCAGGTAGCTTTTCTATCTGGCTGAGGTTTCCAAGGGTATGGAAGTGGTGGTGAGGTAGGGGGCTTAAGGTACCTCATCCAGGAAGCTTTGTTTCCTGGCTGGGGATTCCAAGAGGAGGGGGGTAAAGTTACCATAACCAGGAAGCAAAGCTTCCTGGCCAAGGTCTCCAAGGAAAGGGAGGTGGGGGGAGAAAAAATGAATGACAGCCAGGTATAAAAGCTTCCTGGCTGTCTTTGAAGAAGAGTTGGGGGGAAAAAAATTCCAGCCAGTTCTTAGAGTCAGAGGAGATGGGAGGTAAAGGTGGTAGAATGACCAGGCCAAGGGGGGTAAAGAGTAGGATAGAGAGAGAAAAAAAAGAGAGAAAAAAAGGAGAGAAAAAAAACTTAATTTTTCCTTGAAAATGAAAAACAAAACCACTTACCAGAAAAATGAGGTAAAAATATTAGCCAAGCAGTAATCGGCATATAAGAATTTATACCCATTCTAAAATGCTTTGGGTTTTGTAGTGCTATTCTGTGGAGTGTTGCATATAAATGGGATGATGCTGATAAATCAGTGAAATGGGCTTTATGGTGAAACTAGCACTTTTGGTTGAGAAAGTGTGGATTTGAGTGAAAAAAGTGACTTATTTCACTTTTTAAATCCACCAGTGTTGGGGCTAGTTTGTTTTGGAAACCTGAACTTAGATAAGTGCAGATTTTGTCAAATTTAAGTGCAGAATTTCCAGAATTGACATCACCTTATTAGGCTGAATATTTCAAATATGCAAATGTATTTGGTGGAATATGGTAAAATTTATTCATACTGGAAGGGAGATCTTAGAGAGATTTACAACAATTAACAACCAAGAACATTAACTAACTAATTATCATAACACTTTAAATTTATACTTTTAAGGTGCCATTTGGTAGCTCTCATACTTGGAAACTAAAATTTAATACTAATATCTTAAAATTCAAAATTATGAAAGGATTAAAATAACTCTCTGTTCAGAATCAATTTCTGGCCCTGGTGTAGGTTGGAATCTGGACTAAGTATTTTCTGTCTCTGGTACAACTGTGGAAGCTTGTGACAAGTATTAACTTCTGTGGTGTTCTTAATAGTAAATTCCAGTCTCTGGGGAAAGTGTTGAAGATTTATCTAAATACTCTTCTGGATCTGGTATCATTGTAATCTGGCGCTCAGTGTTTTTTTTCTGGTGTAACTTCTTTTGCATTTCAGTTTCTCATTTATTTAAAAGAGGCCCTCTTTCATCTCTAATTTGACAAATTTAATTTTTAAAAATCTTATCCCTAATCTAGCAGATTTCTTAGCCTAGTTAATTGAACACTCACTTTCTACTTAAAGGGACAGGGATTTCCCTGGTTTTTTCAACTCCCTTGTATTCTGTCTATAGCAAGGTAACATTAGAAGTCTTTTTACACCAGGAAAAAAAAGGGGCAGATCCCTAATGGTGAAAAATAGTACTTTGATACCCCCTAATAAATGGGTTACATGATGTGGGATTTATCAAAGTTTGAGTTTAATCAGACATATAGTAAGGGGTATCAAATTTGAGGGATTTACAATTAGGGATCAGGAAATTTTTTTCCCAGTATCAGACATTATTAATTGCAGAATATTCTTACTCACTATCCCCAGGGCTAGTGGATAAGGAATCCACAATAATGCATTATTCCACCTTCTATACCTCAATTTCCATTCCTAATTCCTGATTCCAAACTCATCACATCCATGATGGATTTGTAAGAAAGTCACATGACTTATAATTTCTGATGCCATCCTTAAGTCTTTCTTCACTCTATGCTACTTGATAGGGGGTATCAAAGCTAAAAATTTGTAATTATTTGAAAGGTGTTTCACAACACAAATATAAAGCCACAAACATGATATTAATTTTCAGTAAAAAGGTGTTTTTGGGGCACAATATGGAATATTTTTAATTATAATCATGGTGTATTTGATGGAAAAAAGAGATATTTTGAAAACGAAGTTTTCTAACTTTGATACCCCCTAATTTTGGTGGCCAACACTTAACATTTTTTCTAAAGTTGAGCCTTTTTTTCCCTATTTATTTTTTTATTTCATATTTTTATTTAATAAATTAGGGTTAGGTTTATTCAAATCACATGTACTTCAACTGTAGATTCTCCTGAAGCCTATCTTTTATTTCCCACAATAAGGTTTGAATTTTGTTCAGTGGTTCCTGAGAGTTTGACCTTAAAAGTTGAGCCTTTTTTTCTGAGTCTTACTTAATTTATTTTATGTTTTTATATTTCATAATTAGAGAATAAGGCTTTTGAAACTCTTATCTGATGATTATCTAGGCTTATATCTCCATCTTGTTGGATTTTTCATCATCAATTTTCAAATTTTTGTGCAATTTTGAAAATCAGAGTCAAAATTAGGGTTAGGTTTATTTGAATCTTATGTTCTTTTTGATGAAGACTCTTCTGAAGCCTATCTTTCATTTCCCATAAATGGATTTGAATTTTGTTCAGTGGTCGCTGAAATATTGACCTTTAAAGTTGAGCTATTTTTCTAAATTTCACTTAATTTAGTTCATGTTTAGACCTGGATTTGTTAAAGGCTCTTATCTTGGGATGTCTAATAATATATGTTTCATTCTTAAAATCATGTCACTCATTTCATTTCCATAGGCATCTATTCTTTACTTAAAAAATTATCTAAAGCTGAAAAATTTGACGATTTTTGCTTATGGGACACCTTACCATCTTTTAATACTTTTCTTGCTCTTTGCCTCAAAAAACTCTGTAATAAAGCTTTCAAAAAGAATAATCAACTTGTTACCAAAGATGGAATACCAAATTGGTGTGACCTGGAATGGGAATAAATTAGCAACAAATATCTTTTATTTTTAAATGTTATTATTACTCATTCAGGATTCCACAATAAGATTCATATCAATAGGAATGATGCCAATGATCTTAATTTTGGAATTTTCTCATATATCAATCCGATAACTGGCTAACCAATACCATCTCCAGCTGAAATCAAAGGACATGGCTTATATTTTCCAGACCATCAGTGCATGATCAATTTTGGTTTGGGAAATGGTGTGATTGAAACAATTTAGGACTCTTTTCAGGATCATCACCAAATGACCAAAGCTCCACCTGGCTTAGAATCTTGTCAATAGTTCACACATTTCGGATGTACATTTAAAATCAGTCAAACATCAATACACCAAATAAACAAGGTAGAAAAAGTAGGTAAATTTAACCAATATAAAAAAACTTTATGTAGATCAAAAAAGTATGGGGATGAGTAGAGTCATCAAATATTTTTTATTTTTTCATAAATTTTTTATAAATAACTCTTATTTTTCAAATTCCTAAAATAAAGTAATGGGTCGAAAACCCTGTGTTGTATAAATGGGAATCATGACAACATTTATTTGTTTCATGAGGTTCCTAGGCCTACACTTGTGGAAAATACTAAACATTTGTTTCTAGATGTATCCACATTTTGGCTAGAGGAATTGTCATTACTTTAAAACTAGGGATATTGATATATATTAGTTGTTTATATATTAATTAATGTAATTATATTAAATTTTAGTGATTCCCACCCCTTACTTCAATAAAATCAGGGGGGGTATTGCCAAATTTTCAAATGTGACTATCAGAATTTTTGACTTTAAATTTTGGTGATACCTGTCCCTTGCTTCAATAAAATTCAGGGGGGAGTATTGCCGAAATATCTTTTATAAGACTTGAAAAATTTTTGACTTGAAAGAATTTTGGTGATACCCATAAAATGCAGGGGGTATTAATGCCAAATTTTCCTAAGACTTTCAAGATTCTTGACTTGAAAGAATTTTGGCAATACCCACCCCTTACTTCAAAAAAATGCAGGGGTGGGAATTAGCAAATTTTCAAATATGACTTGAAAATTTTATTTAAAAAAGAATTTTTAAAATTAAAATACAAAAAATCAACTAATGATGGATAGAGTGATGAAATACAGGAAATTATCGTAAAAATTTATGTTCAAATAATTATGAATAGTTGAAGTATGAAAGAAATAAAACACACTATTCATTAAAAAAATTCATTAGACATTCAATTTCTTCATAAGATTTATTGGCTTTAACACATTCCAATAAAAAAATTTTCTTCTTTGAATTTTCTTTGAGATCATGCTTAAATTTCATCTGTTCCATTAAGTTTTGATTCTCAAGTGTTTTCTCCTCTTTCTTTTATTTTTAAATGCTAAGAGTTAGCTTGAATTTTGTTTCCTCCAAGTCTTGTTCCCTATCATCCTTCTGTAAAGAGAGCTGGTACTCCCTCTCCTCCAAGTCTTGTGTCCTATCATCCCTCCTTAAAGAGAGCTTGTATTTTTGCTTTTCAAACTATAGAGTCTCTTTAGCAACTTCCACTTGTTCTAGAGTGATAAGAAATATTAAAAAAAAGGAGAAGAAAATCAGAGTAAAGTATGAAGAGGTATGGTATTACTTACCAGCATCACGTTTCTCCAAAAATTCTTTGATAGAAGATAAAGGGGTTTGAGATGAAGTATCAATTTTTCTTCTTCTTTGAGAGTTAAAATTTAGACCACTTGAAGCCCTTCACTTTTTGTTCAAGGTCACATTTTCCTCCTCATCATTGTTTCTGGCTTCTGACTCAGTTGATTGTGGCTCCTGTGTTTGCTCTTCAGCCTTTTTGAAAATATGAAAATGTAAATTAAAAAAAAGAGTTGGTAAGATAAAAGAAAAATAACATACTTGAGTTAGATCAGGCTGTTTTATATTTCCATAAGGATCTATTGAAAATATATCTTAATTTGTGGAAGTTAAATGAGGGGAGGCTTGAGTAGAAGGAGAAGGAAAAATAATTCTTTTGACATCATGTTTGGAGATAGCATCTTCACCATCCAACATGTTTTCAGGATTAACATCAGCGTGCTCTCCACAAATAGCATCCATCTCTTAAAAGTAAAGACATAAAGATTCAAGTCTCTCATCTATGGATTTTATGCCCTTACTGATATTGATGTTGGTAATACTAAAACCAGTGGAAGATGAAAGAGTCTTTGACTCCTTGTATTTGGCTCAGTTATATTTGAAATGTTCAGACATCTGTTTAGGTAAAAGATCTATCCTTCCCTTGGTTTTATTCTGTAATTCATTGGCCATTACTAAGTATCCATCAACTTTTAATGCGGGGGCCCTCCTACTTTAATTGCATTTTCAGTACCAAAACAAGAATCATAGTTAGATTTAGTTTTCAGCCAGTTGATAAGAATGAGATGATCATCTTTTTTTAATTGAACAGTCTTTGATTTCTCAGCTGAGCAGGGGAAAGAGGGAGTAGTGAAATTTGAAGAACAACTGGGGGAAGGCTGCCTTTGAGAAGATCTATGATGATGGGGAATGTTAAGATACTTGAAGATTAAAAGGAGAAAAAACAAGCAGATGAGATAGTGAGGTGTTCTGAATGGTGAGAATGGACAGGATGAGATGAGAATGGGAGTGCACACCAAGGTAGAAGGCTTATCCTGAGAGTAGTCAATGATGTGGCTATGAATGAAAGTAGGTCAAGATGTGGTTATGACAGAAAGTTGTCCACTATGTGGTTATGAAAAATTGAGTAGAAAAATGTCAGATAAGAGGTCAACTTTGACACATAAAATGTCTATAAACCCAATTATTAGCAAAAATAATTGTGGAAGATAATTGGGGTATAAGGATTTTTATCCGCAATTCATTTAATTGCTGATCGGTCAACTTTGATACCCGCCATTATGACTGAAAATCAGGGTATTAGAATTAAATAAATGGGTTATTTTAATTTTCTTATTCACTAGCTCAGGAGCTAGCGGATAAACATCTTCCATTAATAATTTCAGATCTGGGAAAAACAAAGGGCAGATCCCTAATGGCCGAAGGGGGTGCTTTGATATCCCCTGATACTTGACACCTCTACCTGGAGCAACAGCAGCAGCATCAACAGCATCAACACCAAGAAAATCAACAACAACAACAACAACAACAATAATAATAATAATAATATAACAGTTTTTTTTTGTGAAGACACTCTCCATTTGGCCATATATACATATTTTTCATTAATTAGAAGATTACATACTCTTTGCAAGTGTATATCAAATGCAAAACTACACCACTAGCTTCTTCCCAAGAAATTAAAAATAAATCAATATACAAAAGACATTTATCCTACCCTCCCTTTCCCCTTGTAAAAAAGTGAAAAAAAGAAATGGAGAAATATAGATAAAATGGCTAGAGAGAAGTAAGATAAATCTACCCAATTATAACATCGAACAGTCGGAAAGGCAGAGACGTTTGTATGCCGGGCGGAGATCAAATATTTTGCAGTACTACTACTAGAACTAGTAGTAATAGTGTATCACCACAAAAAAAATAAAAAATAAAAAAAATAAAAAAATAAACTCCTAACTGGTAGTCGGTCTATTTTTTCTTCATTTTTCATTGAAAAAAAAAATGATTTATTGCCATGCATAGCTTCTGAGCTGGACTCACTCAGTTATAAATTTATGAGCTTCACAGAACCTTTTCGACTGAGCTAAAACTGAGTTAAATCAAGATTATGGATAGGTACCTGTGAGCAGTCGCCAACTTTTTTTTTTTTTTTTTTTGTGCCAGTCTAAAACAACTTCAATATCTTGACATAAAAATTTAATTTACACTTTTGGAACCAGACCTTGAAACATACACTTCAAAATAGGTTGAGGGGATCACTTGAATTCACTTATAAAGCTATTTATCTTTTTAGTGCTTCGCTGTACTATGGAGCGTGTGAAGGCTGAGTTTATAAAAAAGGGATAATTTACAGTTTAATATATAGAGTTATTCTTTTTTTTTCAAAATCTTTTGAGACAAACCTTTAAATTTAGTTTATTTCAAGAAAATAGAACTTGACTTGCTTTCTCCACTGTTTCATTGTACTGTGGGGAAAATAAAAGATGAGGGTAAAAAAAAAATCTTTTTTACCGGTTAATATGAAGGATCATTAGTTCATTCTCAAAAGTTAAATGTGCAAAACTTTCAAATTTTAGCTGTTTGAATAGTTGTAGATATGAACGCTGGAAAAAGAAGGCACCTAATACCCGGTGCCAATCCCTGTTTGCTTTAACTCGGTTTTAGTCTAGCTGTTAAGAGTCTGTGAAGCCCGCACATTGAACACTGAGCACACCAGTTTGTATCATATCAATACCGAGCTTCTTTGAAACTCAAATGAAATTGGGGATTGGCATTTGCTAGCAGGTGGTGCCTTTTTATTTTATTTTTATTTTTATTTATTTTTTTTGAGGTAACCTTTTAAGCTTCAATTTGAACCACCTTTCTGTTCATAAAGCTTTTTGTTCTATTAAGATTGCAGTTTCTTATGCTTCTGTCTGCTTTCCAGTGACGATGATTCTAGATTACTCTTACAATTTCCTTCTGTAAACTTTAATGTTAGATTTCTGTCCTTAATTCATTTTATAATTGTTATCGTTAGGCTGACCTTACTTTATGTCTTCTCCAAAGTTAACGATACTTTTTTGGTTGCTGGTTAGAATGGACAAAGCCCAGTGAGTCTAGGAATAGAAAAGTGGTCTCCTAAGGAACCAAAAAGATGGTCCCTTTAAGTCGTCCCGAAAAATAACTTTCTGAATTATTCAAAGACCTCTCCAAAAAATGCCTGGAAAAATCTTCTTCAAATATCTTATAGTTTTATTCACTTAATAATGCGATATAGAAATCTTAGTTTCACCACAGCCCTGATTCTTTTAACTTTTTCTTTTCAAGATAGCGTAAGAGTTTTATTGCCCTTGAAACTTTGAAGACTAGACTTCGCCATAAATAACATTGATAGTAGCACTGATAGATGATAAATATATATTACCACCTCACTCTCACATATTCAGGAGCTTCTATCTAGACCTTAACGCTCCCTTTTTTGTGCATTAAGTCTAATAGTCATCATTACTGGTAAATCTTTACGAAATGCTTAAAAAATGTATCCAACTTTTTGTGATTGCAATTGCTTTCGGGATACTGGAAATATTTATGGCTGTATATTGCGGCAGAACTTCGACCGCTCGTTCAAATCTTTTGGGTACGAGTAACAGGCTCCAGGATAGAATTGCCGTAGTGTGTTGAAGGATGTTTATCCATTAGTTGTCCTCTAAAAACTAAAGAATAATATAATTTTATATCGACAGCCCAGTGGCGGAGTTTATTACATGGACTTGAATGATTACTTAAGCTCTACACCACCCCAGAACCACCCAATCTATTCGGTAGGAATATTGACTTTTATTGGCCAGGTCCGCATGAAGCTTACCATTGTCTCAGACGTAAACATGGAGCTAATACCTTTTTCTCTCTGGAATACATCATATTCTTCCTATTACAGCTTCAACTTTATATCAATATCAATGGCAACTATATATCAGTAAGTTTCTAAAAAGAAATCTAATTTCCTGCAAAAGTAATATTTTTTCCCTCAAGAGTGCACTCACAACTCATTTTTAACAAATAATGCATATGCGGGGTAGCTTCTGTCTACAGACGATGCTTTTCAAAGACTTCTGGCTCGCTACTCAGCTTAAAATTCAAGAAATAACTATTTCAGAGGTATTAATGAGGAATTAAGCAAGCTTATGAGATATTTTAAAGAAATTAATTAATTTCAAATTATAAATAAAATTTGGTTAATATTTCTTTTACTCAGTCATGCGATAATCAAAATTATTTTTCTTTTTCTGTGATAGCATGCATTTTTTAAAAGGTGAACTGTAACTATTGGCATATTGAAAAGAAGTTGGCTATATCACCGCAAAAAATTAAAGTGGCACCTGCTAGCAAGTGCCTATTCCTATATTCAGTTTTGATTTAAGAGTAAATTTGATTTGATTCCGCGCGAGCTAGTGTGCTCATTGTTCAGTGCGCAGTTTTCCAGAAGAATTACAGCTGAGCTGAAATTGAGTTAAGCCAAAGATAGGGATTGGCACCTGCTATAAGGTGTCCATGTCTTTTTTTCTAGTGCGTATTCCTTTTTTTTGTTACTTTATTTTCATGATCAGCAATATTGGTTCTGTATTTTCAAAAATACTAAAGATATACATGAATTCCCTTCAATATAACTAACTAACTACAAGTCACCACAAGAAATTTGCAAGGGTACAGCCAGAAATCCCTCCTGTTTGAACTTGTTAGGAAATTTCTGGGATACTTCTTGAAAGCCCAATGAGATCATATTGAAAATGAGTTTTGTCATAGATTGAACCCAGTTTTATCAGATCTTAAGAATCACATTGAACATCAGTTGAGCCCAGTTTGACTGAAGTTATGGATAATGAATATGCATTGTGAATTTTGTATATACATTATCAATCATGTATATTCAATATCAATTATATGTATGCAAATTGTGAGTTTAATAAGCATGCATCATGCATATATGGTGTGCATACATTAGGCTTATTTTATTTTTCATATATCATGTACAGTGGGCAGCAACAAGTTTTTGCCACCCCATGAATTTTTTTTGACTCTCATTTCTCAATACCACCACCATCTCAAGTGGTTCTTGTATTCTCACTTAATTAGAGCATGTACAATCATGCATGAAAAATTAAATTAGCAAATGTTGTATGACATTAAAAAATTAGGCTAAATGGCCTGTTTCTACAATTGTTAAAAATAGTATTCAATATGAATTAGCTAATGTTTGCTAAAGCTGGAGTTCCACAATCATGCATCATTAAATCCTTATGCCCCCCCTCTCTCTGCCTACCATGCCACCCTTTGAATTGCTCACTTAAAACTCAACATACTCAATTACAACCACATTTCATCACCCAAAAAAAACTCTTAAAATTTAAACTCCCTTCATTAAATTTCTTCCTATTTCTATCCCCCACCCCATGATATACAGGTCAAACTCTTTTAATACATTTGAGACACAAAAAATGAAAAAATACTACAAAAATAATTAGTGAAAGTCTAAAAAGTTGAGTTAAGCTGCAATCTTTTTTTATATATCATTTTTATATTTTGATTTTTTTGACATCTTCACTTCAAATTCATCTTGCTGATGGTATCTCTGTTTGACTTGTCATTCAGCTCAGATAATGAAAAAAAAATTTAAATATAAAAATAAAATAAAAAAATCAAGCAATTTTACTGCTAGAAAGAAGTGACATTGTCTGAATGTCTCCTGGCTAGGCTGCTCTGGCTTGGAGAAAATAAATGAATAAAGCAAGAAATACCGCTGCTAGACAGAAGGGAAATTGCCTGTGGGTCTCTCAGCCAGGCTGCTCTCGCTTGGAGAAAATAAAAAATAAATAAATAAATAAAGCAAGTAATGTTGCTTCAGTTTAGAAGTGACATCAACCGTAGATCTCCTAGGCAGGATCCTCTGGCTGGGAGAAAATAAATTAAAAAAATTGTTAAATCAAAAAAAAGAAAAAAGAGAGATGTTGCTGCTAAACAGCAGCAACATCACCCACTGGTCTCCTGGCCAGGCTACTGTGGCTGGGAGAAACTAAATAATAGTAATTTTTTTTAAAAAAATAAGCAATTTCACTGCTATAAAATTTATAATAAAAAAGTAATAAAATAAAGGATGCCTCCTCACTTTCCTCATTATTTTCCATCTGCTAGAGCCAATTCTTCTTTTAATCATAAGTATTTTTAAAAGCAACCTGTTTCTTTTATTAGACCAGGTTGCAGGTTTTGTCAGGCTGAGATCAAGTACAGAGACATGAACTAGTTTGAATAGTTAGTTTTCTAGAGGATTTTTTATGGTCCTATATGAATACTGTAGTAAAAATCCAATAAGTATTAAAATATAACTCAATACAAGGGCTCAGTAATTTAAATCTCACTACTTATATATGGCTTACAATCTTATAGTTGGTATAAAAATAGATTAAATAATTCAGATATTATTCAAAGAATTTATAAGTACCATTGATATGTAAATTAAGTATACTGGTTATATATATGATTGTAATGATAAAGAATTTAGAAAATAAGATCAAAAAACCCCTCCTTTTATACCCAATAATTCCTCCAATGAGCCCCTTGATTTACCAGCCCTATACAGGACTAATGACGCCTCATTACAGCTAATAAACCTGACCAACAACATTAAGAGTGACCAATAACATAATTAGTGTAATATCACCTTCCAAAATCCTGTAGTAATAGGGATAATCCATCAAAAATAAAGAATAAGCAAAAAAGAGAGTATATGTGTGTAATACCTTAATATAAAAGACTAAAAGAAGAAATAATAACACTAAATATTAAATAATATTAATTTGGATTAACAGTGGAAATTATGGGGCTAATTATAACAATAAACTACGTGAAATCCCCATTCAAAAATAACCAATATTGACTGAGAAACCACTGAATAACCCAAAAAAGGGTGTGAGATGTGGGGTAACTACATGCAGTCCTTGGAAAGATCATGCACAGATAAATCCTTGACTAATTTAGGCAAATTTAATTGTGGTAGTGAATTAAAGGCACCAATATTGAGGTAATTAATTAAATAAGTGCATATCATAAGGTCAATGCACCTATAATTAAATTAGGACACTAAATAAGTGCCTGTCACCTATTTTAGTGTGTTTCCCACAGTGGGCGTAGAATTTGGGGTAATTATAGTGTTAAAAAGCTAAATTTTCTAAAAATGAAGCTATTCACACATGAAAAATGCAGGCAGTATGTGGCCAGTACACAGAAGCCATTTCTGGCATAAAAAACACCAAATTGGATAAGTGTTATTTTTATGCATTTGAGTAGCCAAATAAATTGTCCTAATTAAGAAAAATTGATCTTTCAAGACACATTTTAAATATTATTTAATTTATAGTGCATATATTCAACTTTTAAGTGATTTAAAGCGCATTTCTTGTTTTTCACATAAAACAATGAAAACAACACCTTTAAGTCTACTAAAAAATTATGTAGCCTTATTTTTAAGGTTCTTAATATTACCTTAGAATATTCCAGCTTAATATTAAGCACATAATACTTATAAAAGGTGGATATATGCCTGTATATAAGGTTTTATAATGGCATATATTGTATTTTATCATAATTTTTACTTATGTATACAACTTGTGTACTTTTACTAATTGTTCCCATGTATAGTCAATGTGTTTAAAGTACTTTATAAGTACTTTTTACTCAGTCCTGGGGATATACAGGCTGACACTTTCCCACCCAAAAAAAACAATAAAAAATGATAAGTTATACATTTTTTATTTTATTTTTCAGGTATTCAGATAATTCTGTAGCATTAAAGATTAATTCTCTAAAGAAATAAAACATAATAAAATATTATGAGTACTGTTTTTTAACCCCTCAGGTTGTTGAACAGAATTTCATTTCTATTTAAATTTTCTAAGAAGGGAGAATAGATTTGAAATTTCTTTTTCAGGTATCTATTTATCAAATTCATTTGATTTTCCCTTAAATCTTAATAAATACTCAGTTCCTTTCTCTTTGGTAAGGATTCTTTTCTTCAGTATTTTTTCAATCTCTGATTTTTCCACAATTTCTTTAGGTTTCACTTTAGGCCTTTCTTTTCTTTTTGGAAATAAGTCAGGATCATTTTCATGGTAAGGTTTTAATAATGAGATATGGAAAACTGGATTTTTCCTATCATAGAGGACATATAATATGACTTCCACAGAATTATTAATAACCATCATTTTGACTAGAAAATGTCCTACAAAGGGATCCTTTAATTTAACATTACCTTGTAAGTTAAAATGTAGTGTTGATATTAGAGCTTCATCTCCTTTTTCAAATTCTAATTTATTATGAGATTTATCCCACCTTTGATTCTCATATTAGAATGCTTTTGGATGCATTCTTCTTCATTCTTTCTACACATTTTTTCCATATGAATAAAGAATTTAGTACCAGGGTTCATATCTAACCTTGTTAATTTATCTATATTTTTTACTTGGGTATTCATTACATATCCCTGCCAGAGTTCAAATGGTTTTTTCTCTATTATAGAATGAGTTATACTATTATAAGCAAATTCAAAACCAGGAATTAATGTTACCCAGTCATGTGTGAATTTCTCTTTATATTTTTATTCAAATCAAAGGGCACAATATCTTCTGATCATGTCTTCCAGTGTTTGTATCATTCTCTCAGCCAGCCTATCAGTTTTTCGATGGTGTGCTGTAGAAAATTTCAATTTACAACCTGATACTTTAATCAAAGTTTTTCAGAACTCTGAAGTAAATTTAGGGTCTCTGTTGGAGATTATGGCTTTGGGGATCCCGGAAGTATTCATCATTTGAGTCCACCATAGTAATTTTAAGTCTTTTTCAGGCATCTCTTTATGGGTAGGGATAAGTTTACACATTTTTGTTAGTCTATCCACAATTACCAAGAAAGAAATGAAACTTTCTTTTCCTGCTAATGGCAAGCCAGTGAAAAAGTCCACGTTTATAATTTCCCATGGAGCTTTTGGCTTCTCTATATGTTGTAACAACCCAGCTCTCTTCCCAGTCAATCTTCTAGATTTCTCACAAGAGTCACATGTGTAAATGTATTTTGTACATCTTATTTCATGTTTATCCACCAGGCTGTATTTTTAACTCTAGTTAGTGTTTTGTTAAAATCAATATGGCCATCTAAGATGTCATCATGAAAATTACTTAACAGTAACTCTTTCATAGAAGGTTTTATAACTATTGCATTAATTAGATTTTTTCTGTTATATATGTATCCATCTTCAATTGAAATTTTACCTTTTTACAATGCATTTTTATACTTTGGAGGTAAGATTTTAGTTAATGCACTCATAGAAGCATTTGTTGGTTCATTTAAAATTGTAGATAATTTAGACAAATCTTTATCAGATGAATAATTTTCTAATATATTTTGCATAAATTCTTCCTCTAAATCCAATATATATATCCCAAATATATGTTTTACCTCATTTTCAGGTACATAAGCTGGGTTGTCAGCATCATTTGGCAAAGAGCTTCTGGATAATAAATTCACATTAGAATGCAATTTTCCTGCTCTATAAGTGATTTTCATTCTTCCTCTGTACTCTTGTACATCTAGTTGCTATCTAAAAATGTGCCCATTAGATGTTTTCATGTTTAGTAATGATTTAACTGCACTGAAATTTGTTATTAATTCAAACTTCTGGTCTTCCAGATAGTAATGAAGTTTTTCCAGGGCCTACAAAACTGCTAAAAATTCCAGCTGGGTGGCACCATATTTTAATTATCTCTTTCTTAAGTTTCTGGATGTATAACAGATAAATAATTCAGATAATTTACCATTTATTATCTGTTTTTGCTTTAAAGCAGCACCTAGCCCTGTAAATCTTGCACCAGTATACAAGATAAAAGGTAGGTTAAAATTGGGCAGTCCCAATATTGGAGCTGAAATTAAACATTCCTTTAATTTATCAAAGACATGTTGTCTTTCATTATTCTAAATGAAAGCCTCATTTTTCCTGATTAATGTTGTTAAAGGAGCTGCAATGGATTGGTAGTTTTCTATATACTGCCTATAACATCCACACATACCTTGAAAACTTTGAAAGTCTTTCACATTTTTTGGTATACTAATGTTTTTTATTGCTTCCACTTTATGCTGGTCAACAAAAATTTTCAATCCAGATACAACATGTCCAAGTACTTTCAAGATTAAAACCCAAACTTACATTTCTTTAATGCAATTGTCATATTAATTTCATACATCTTTTGAAATACTCTTTTCAGGTGATTTAAATGTTCATCATATGTTTTTGAAAACACTAAAATGTCATCAATATAAACTAAAAGCCATCCTTCAACCATTTCCTGATAAAAAACACTATCCATCAACTTTTGTAAGACTGAAGGGGCATTTTTTGGGCCAAAAGGCATTCTCACATATTTATATATCCCCATGTGTGTGGTTATGAGTAAGAAGTTCTGAGAATTATTTTCTACAGGAATCTGGTAGTAACCTTTGGTTCCATCAAGACAGGAAATTTATTTTTCACCTTTTAAGGTAGCATGGATAGATGCTATCCTTATCAGAGGGTAAATATCATCTAAAGTGAATGTATTCAGAGCTCTGCAATCACTTCATAATATTGCCTTATCTTTTTCATAAGAGATTAAAGCTGGTTAAATAACACTATAAATAGGTGTTGTGTCTACTTTTTCAACAATGCCCATTTCTAACAACATCTTAATGTTGTCTTCAATTTCTTTCCTTTTTTCAAGAGAAGCTGGGTAAGGTTTCTTTTTCAAGCTTCCAGGAATATTATCCAAATCTAAACTTAAAGAGATTTTCATCCCATGGTTTTGACTAATCCTAGCTCATTTGAACCATGAACAAATGCCATAGAATAAGATTTTATCAATCTCAAAATATTGTTTTCTTCAATTTTTGAGGTTTGAGGACTGAAAGAGGCTTTTTGGATTTCATTTTCCAATTTCACCACTTCCGAGGTGTATCTTCCACCTTGGAGTTGCTCTTTTTTAGTAGCAATGGAATAAACTTAATTTTCAGAAAAAATCTTGAATTTTCTTTTCCTATTCACGCCTATAGTGAAGCAACTATTTGAAGGATCTAGTTTGATTCCAAATTTGGTCAAAAAGTCATTTCCAATAATAAAACAATCACTACAATTATTATTATCCATTACTAAAAATTCACATACTGCTCTTATATATCCATTACTATATTTGAAGAATACAGCAGTTTTGTATTCACCAATTGAATGTAATACTGAGACAAAACTCCTTCAGTTCTTTATCTCTACAGTTTCCAGTTTTTCTTTATACTTACTATCAAGTTTCATTAATGTATTAATAGAAACTACACTACCTGCAGCCCCAGTGTCAAGAATGGCCTTAATTTCTTTTACACATATAATAACAGGCTCTCTGATAGGTGTTATTTTGTAAGTATCATTAGTTACATCTTTAATTGTTTCAGATTTTTCAATGGAATTTAAAGATGTATCTGTATGAGGAATTGCATCATTCAGGTACATAATATCACTACGCAATATAGAAGTTGGACTTGCTAGCAAGTCCTCTACCTGAGATCAGATGGAACTCAGATGGAACTCAGACTGAACTCAGACTGAACCCATACTGAACTCTACTTGAAAACCTACTCAAAACTATTCTTCTGAGTGGTGTTCATCCCTGATTGTATGGTTCCTTTATCAATAGCTCAATGTGTGATTAATCTATAGTGAGTTTGGGTCCAAGGTTGCGGACTTGCTAGCAAGTCCGCCCCCCATATTGTGTGGTGTATCCTGTTCTAACACATATATCTCATTTTCATCATCACTGTATTAAATTTTATTTTTAAAATCCTCACTAGATTCCTCCTTTTCATCTTCATGATTAATTGTTTCAAAATTTTGTAAGTTTTCAATAACATTTATTCTTTTCTTAAAATTTTGACCTTTAGCCTAAGGTTCATTACATTTGTGGCAAGTGTTACTTTCTTGTCTTTTAGGGACAAGGGGAGCTGAAGGTTTTTTCTTCTCCACTTGTAACTTATTTATAGTATTTTTTGCTACTTCAACATTTTGCTTATATCTATTATACCTGGTTTCATATTTGTGATTCAATAATATTTCATTTCATACATTAAAAAAGGCAGAAGTGTCTCTGATGGTTTCAGCTCTAGCTACAATAGTGTCTCTGACTGATTGTCAGGCTAAGGTCAAGTACAAGGACGTGAACTAGCTTGAATAGTCAGTTGTCTAGAAGATTTTAATGGTCCTATATGAATACTGTAATCTTAATCCACTAAGCTGTAAAATATAATCAAATATAAAGGTCTCAGTAATATAATTCTCACTATTCTTATATATGGCTTACAATCTTTGTAGTTGGTAGAAAAATAGATTATTTAATTCAGATACTATTCAAAAGACTTATAAAAGTACTAATTGAAATGTATTGTAATTTATTTGGTTATATTGGTTAAATTGTAATGATAAAGAATGAAGAAACACAACCCAAAAACCTCCTCCTTTTATACACACTGAGTTCCCCACTGATTCCCTTGATGTACCACTCAATACACAGTTAATGACGCCTCTAAACAACTAATAGACATGCCCATCAACATTCCCAGTAACCCATTACATAATTAGAAGAGTAACAACCGCCAAAATCCTGTAATAATAAGGGAAATCCATCAAAATTAAAGAAAAAGACAAAAAGAGAGTATATGCGTATAAAACAATAATATTAAATACTAAAGGAGACTTTTTAAGGTTAATAATAGCTTAATAATAAGGGGGATTTACTGTAGAAATAATGGGGCTAATCCTGACATTATACTACATGAAATTCCCATTCAAAAATAACCAAAATTGACTGAGAAACCACCCAAAAACTTAAAAAAGAGCGTGAGATGTGGGGTAACTACATGCAGTTCTTGGCAGGCGCTTGCACGGGTAAATCCTTGACTAAAATTAGGCGAATTTAAGCGTGGTGATGAAATAAAGTGCCAAGAGTGAGGTTATTAATGAAATTAGTGCATATAAACAAGGTCAATGCATTATTAATTAAGCTAGGACACTAAATAAGCGCCTGTCGCCTATTTTAGTGTGTTTCCCCACAGTGGGCGTAGAATGTGGGGTAATTATAGTGTTAAAAAGCTAACTTTGCTAAAAATGAAGCTATTCACATGGGAAAAAAGCAGGCAGTATGTGGCCAGTACACAGAAGCCATTTCTGGCATAAAAAACACCAATTTTGAAAAGTGTTATTTTTATGCATTTAAATAGCCAAATCAATAGTTCTAAATGAGCCCAATTGATCTGTCAAAGCGCAATTTTGATATTCTCAATTTTATAGCGCATATAGTCAACTTTTAAGTGAAATAAAGCGCATTTCTTGTTTTTTGCATAAAACAATGAATATAACAGCTTTAAGTGTACTTAAAAATTATGTAGCCTTATACTTAAGGTTCTTAAGATTACCCTAACATATTCCAACTTAATATTAAGTTCATAAGACCTATAAAAGGTGGATATATGCGTGTATATAAGGTGTTATAATGGCATTTTTTGTGTATTATCATAATTTTACTTATGTATACTATTTGTGTACTCTTATTTATTATTCTCATGTATAGTTCATGTGTTTAACATAACTTATAATTACTTTTTACTCAGTCCTGGAGCTATACAGGCTGACACTGGCCCACCCAAAAAAAACAATAAAAAAAATGATAAGTTATACATTTTATTTTATTAATTTGCAATTTTCAGGTCTTCAGAATAAATCTGTAGCATTAAAGATTAAACTTTAAAGAAATAAAACATAATAAAATATTATGAGTACTGGTTTTTTTTAACCCCTCAGCTGGTTGAACAGAAATTTATTTCTGTTTAAATTTTTTAAGAAGGGTGGATAAATTTGAAATTTCTTTTTCAGGTATCCATTTATCAAATTCATTTGATTTCCCTTTAAATCTTAGTAAATACTCAGTTCCTTTTTCTTTAGTAAGGATTCTTTTCTTGAGTATTTTTTCAATCTCTGCTTTTTCCACAATTTCTTCAGGTTGCTTTTTAGGCCTTCCCCTTCTTTTTGGAAATAAGTCAGGATCATTTGCATGGTAAGCTTTATTTTTTAGACTGCCAGGAATATTATCCAAATCACAGCTTAGAGAGATTTTCATCTCATGGTCTTTGACCAATCATAGTTCATTTGAACCATGAGCAAATGCCATAGGATATGCTTTAATCAATCTCAAAATATCTTCTTCTTCAATTTTTGAGAGTTGAGGACTGAAAGAGGCCTTTTGGATTTCATTTTCCAATTCAACCACTTCATTGGTGGTTCTTCCACCTTGCAGTTGTTCTTCTCTAGGAGAAATGGTATATACTGAATTTTCAGAACATACTTTGAATTTTCTTTTACCATTCACGCTTATGGTGAAACAACTGTTTGCAGGATCTAGTTTAATGCCAAATTTTGTCAATAAATCATTGCCAATAATAAACCAATCACTACAATTATTATTATCCATTACTACAAATTCACAAACTGCTCTAACATATCCATTATTATATTTAAAGAATACAGCAGTTTTATATTTGCCAATTGGATTTAATACTGAACCAAAACCTCTCCAGTTCTTTGTCTGAACAGATTCTAGTTTTTCCTGGTACTTACTATCAAGTTTCATTAATGTATTAATTGAAACTACACTACCTGCAGCCCCAGTGTCAAGAATGGCATTCATTTCTTTTCCACATATGATAATAGGTGCTCTGATAGGTGTTATTTTGTAAGTATCATGAGATACATCTTTAATTATTTCAGCTTCCTCTATGGAAGTTAAAGATGTGTCTGTATGAGGTATAGCATCATTCAGGAACATTATATCCTGTTCTAATACAAATATCTCATTTTCATCATCACTGTAAGATATGTTACTTTTGCAATCCTCACTAGATTCCACATTCTCATCTTCATGATTACTAGGTTCAGAATTCTGTGAGGTTTCAATAACATTTATTATCTTCTTACACGTGTGACCCTTAGCCCAAGGTTCATTACATTTGTAACAAGTGTTATTTTCTTGTCTCTTAGGGACAAGGGGAGCTGAAGGTTTTTTCTTCTCCACTGGTAACTTACTTGTAGTAGGTTTTACCACGTCAACACTTTGTCTGTAATTACTATACTTGGTTTCATATTTGTGGTTTAATAATATTTCATTACATATATTAATGAACCCAGAGGTATCTCTGATGGTTTCAGTTCTAGATACAATAATGTCTCTAACTGATGTAGGTAACTTATATATTATCTTTTCTTTCCACTCTTCATAATCCATTTTTGGATCCATGGCTTTCATGATTTTTATTAAATTCATTAAAAATACCATAGGTTTATCTCCATCATTTGGATTATATCTGGCCTTTTCATACAATCTTTGTTGAGTGATTCTAAATTTTGGGCCACCAAATTGCCTTTCAATTAGTGCCTTCCATTCATTCCAGGAGTAATTAATTCCCTCACTCAATACAGATTCAAACCATAATAAGGCCACATCTGTAAATAAAGATATTAACTTTGAAGTAATTTCTTCATCAGGTAATTTGTATGAAAATTTTAATGACACTATGTTCATGTTCCATCATTGGTTTATCATCAGAGTGTTTCATAAAAACTGGTACTCTTCCTACATAAGAGGTATTATCCTTTATTGTTTCAGTATTTTTCAAAATGTTAGCTACTTCAATTTCTACTCTTTGTAACCTATCTTTTATTACAGGTACATGAGTTAAGGTATCATTTACATTTGAAAAAGACAATTTTACACGTCCCTCTATGGTGGCCATAATATTCTGAGAATGTTCTAATTTAATTTCTAAATTTTTAATCTCAGAATTTAATCTTTTGTTTTCATTGATCAATTCATTATTTGAATTCTCAATAACTTTTAACTTATTGGCTGTTGTACTCAATGATTGTGTGATGTTTAATAATACACTTTCCGTATTATTGTTGGACTCTCTAGAAAATTCTTCCAATTTTTCAATTCTTAATAATAGTTTACTAATTATTTTTGATTTCATTGGATTTTCTTTTAGAAAATATTCAATTTTTTCTGTTTCCAATTCAGAAGATTCATCATCAGGGTCAATTTTTAATTCATTTGATTCCATTTTTATATTAATAGTATTTTCCTGGTGATCAATAAAACTATGTACATTGTCCTCATGTAATGACAAGTCTAACATGTTATTTTCAAATGAATAATTTTTTAAATCCTTATCAATTATATCCAATAACTCTCTATCAATTTCATTACCTATAAGTAATTCATTGTTAGGATTATATAATTGATCTTGAGAAGGTGGATGACTTACCACGGTCTTATTCAATTTCCCCTGCCTCTCCTTGGCTTTCCCCTGTAAGGGTGACTGCTGGATCCCTGTTGAGGAGGACTGTTGTAGTTTTGGGCATACCAATCCCACTTCCATTTGCTTACAGTTATCTTTTGGTCCTCTTCTGGGACTGGAGGTTTTGCTGTGGTATTTGGTGCCACTGGTTGTTGATGAGACCTTATATCCACTAGAGCCTGGTTGACTTCTATAAAGCCCTGTGCCGCCCTTTTCTCCAGATTGTTGATCTGGTCTAAAATATTGTTTACTCTTATTGTTAGTGTATTCAGTAGGGTTGAGAGGGAGTGAATTTGCTCTTGTAAGGTGTTTTTGGACTTCTTTATTGACATTTGTTTTAAGAGCTTTTCCTTTTCCTCCATGGACATTGGTGGGGTGTTGTTTATTGTTACTGGTGATTCTTGACCCTCCATTTTGATGTCCTGTAACAGGTCTTTCAGCTCTAGTTCTTAAGTTATAAGGTTTTGCCTTATTACTTACAATGTCAATGTTGTCACACATTTTTACGTGGAATTTTTAGAGAATTGAAAGTTTTAGATTTGAAAAACTTCAAAAAGGAGTTTAATTAGTATTTATTAATACCACTGAAGACAATTTTATTTCTTACTTATTGGTATTAAGTGAATCTTTAAGTGCCAAAAGTCAAATATGCTTTTATGTGGTCACTTAATTTAACTGGTCTACAATATGTAGCCGTGTTTTTATATTTAAAAGAAAACAACTGCTAGTAAGATTCTCTCCAAATATTTAATGAGTATTACAAACCAATAAAAAGAAAAATTAAGAGTCCTGTTAAAAGAAAACAATTAATCAGTTTATTTGGTTTATTATCTGCAAAGATCACAAATTTAATTGGTCTATTGACAGACTCCCACTAAGAACAATTTTATGTTAAATTAGTGGTAAAAATTTTATCTGCAAAGATCACAAATTTAATTGGTCTATTGACAGACCCACTAATAACAATTATATGTTAAATTAGTGGTAAAATTGTTGATTCAATATCACAATTTTATTATATAACAGGGCTTCTTTTTCTGAAATCACTATATAAGTGACCCCAACCTGTTGTAATTATCCAAATATTTCTATAGGGATATTATTTACGTGTACCTTCTTTGAAAATTTCACTTATTGGATTATAACAGAATTCTTGAGGAAAGGTCCCCAATTGTCAGGCTAAGGTCAAGTACAAGGACGTGAACTAGCTTGAATAGTCAGTTGTCTAGAAGATTTTAATGGTCCTATATGAATACTGTAATCTTAATCCACTAAGTTGTAAAATATAATCAAATATAAAGGTCTCAGTAATATAATTCTCACTATTCTTATATATGGCTTACAATCTTTGTAGTTGGTAGAAAAATAGATTATTTAATTCAGATACTATTCAAAAGACTTATAAAAGTACTAATTGATATGTATTGTAATTTATTTGGTTATATTGGTTAAATTGTAATGATAAAGAATGAAGAAACACAACCCAAAAACCTCCTCCTTTTATACACACTGAGTTCCCCACTGATTCCCTTGATGTACCACTCAATACACAGTTAATGACGCCTCTAAACAACTAATAGACATGCCCATCAACATTCCCAGTAACCCATTACATAATTAGAAGAGTAACAACCGCCAAAATCCTGTAATAATAAGGGGAATCCATCAAAATTAAAGAAAAAGACAAAAAGAGAGTATATGCGTATAAAACAATAATATTAAATACTAAAGGAAACTTTTTAAGGTTAATAATAGCTTAATAATAAGGGGGATTTACTGTAGAAATAATGGGGCTAATCCTGACATTATACTACGTGAAATTCCCATTCAAAAATAACCAAAATTGACTGAGAAACCACCCAAAAACTTAAAAAAGAGCGTGAGATGTGGGGTAACTACATGCAGTTCTTGGCAGGCGCTTGCACGGGTAAATCCTTGACTAAAATTAGGCGAATTTAAGCGTGGTGATGAAATAAAGTGCCAAGAGTGAGGTTATTAATGAAATTAGTGCATATAAACAAGGTCAATGCATTATTAATTAAGCTAGGACACTAAATAAGCGCCTGTCGCCTATTTTAGTGTGTTTCCCCACAGTGGGCGTAGAATGTGGGGTAATTATAGTGTTAAAAAGCTAACTTTGCTAAAAATGAAGCTATTCACATGGGAAAAAAGCAGGCAGTATGTGGCCAGTACACAGAAGCCATTTCTGGCATAAAAAACACCAATTTTGAAAAGTGTTATTTTTATGCATTTAAATAGCCAAATCAATAGTTCTAAATGAGCCCAATTGATCTGTCAAAGCGCAATTTTGATATTCTCAATTTTATAGCGCATATAGTCAACTTTTAAGTGAAATAAAGCGCATTTCTTGTTTTTTGCATAAAACAATGAATATAACAGCTTTAAGTGTACTTAAAAATTATGTAGCCTTATACTTAAGGTTCTTAAGATTACCCTAACATATTCCAACTTAATATTAAGTTCATAAGACCTATAAAAGGTGGATATATGCGTGTATATAAGGTGTTATAATGGCATTTTTTGTGTATTATCATAATTTTACTTATGTATACTATTTGTGTACTCTTATTTATTATTCCCATGTATAGTTCATGTGTTTAACATAACTTATAATTACTTTTTACTCAGTCCTGGAGATATACAGGCTGACACTGATATAGGCAATTTATATACTAATTTTTCTTTCCACTCATCATAATCTATTTTTGGATCCATGGCTTTCATGATTTTTTTTAAATTCATTAAAAATACCATTGGCTTATCCCCAGAATTTGGATTGTATCTGGCTTTCTCATACAATTGTTTTTGAGTGATTCTAAATTTTGGGCCACCAAATTGCCTTTCCATTAGTGCCTTCCATTCATTCCAGGAGTAGTTAATTCCCTCACTCAATACAGATTCAAACCATAATAAGGCCACATCTGTAAATAATGATATAAATTTTGATGTAATTTCCTCAAAAGGTAATTTATATGAAAATTTTAAGTTATCAATTCTCTGAATGAATTGTTGCCAATCAGAATTTGAATCCCCATCAAAAGAAAGGTACTGATCTAACTTAGGCCAGCTCTTTTGTTTAGTTTTTGCTTCCCTAACCTGAGGAATATTATGTAAGTTCTAAGTCTACTTAGAATTATTTAGCCTTATGTTGAAGGGTCTTAAGATCACCTTGGCATATTCCAGCTTAATACTTAGTACATAAGCCTTATAAAAGGTGGATATATGCCTCTATATAAGGTGTTATAAGGGAATATATTGTATTTTATCATAATTTTTACTTATGTATACAAATTGTGTACTTTTATTTATTGTTCACATGTATAGTCCATGTTTTTAACATAATTTATAACTTCTTTTTACTCAGTCCAGGGAATATCCAGGCTGAAAGGTTTGAAAAAGCTAGCCCTGATTTATTTCTTTTTTAATCATATTTTTATTTTTCTCCTAATAATGGTGGTGATCAATAAAATATCATTTAAAATATATAGGAATCCAGAAAGGAAGAATGAATTAAAATATCCAGGTGAGTTCTTGAAGAATCCAAGTCTCTCTTCCAGCTTTATTTACAATAAAAAAAATTCTTGCTATTTTATTTAAATATTCATTGAAATTATAATACATTTATTTCTATTAAATTATTTTTTATTAATTTGAATTTCCTATAGCTCTTACACCATGGAAAGGTTTGGAAATTTTTATTATATGGGTAGGGATATGGCCTTCTAATTCTTTGACTCACCAGACAATTTTTTTCACAAAACTTTCACAAGGCTTAAATCATCTTTTCAGGTCACTAATAGGTTATGTGCACTCCTCAGAAAATTCAAAACAATCATACCAGATATATCAGGGTATGTAGAGATGAATGTTTTAGAAAATGTTACTTATCTTGTTGAGCATTTAAGTAATCTTTTAGCAAAGTATACTTCAAATAAGGATAATTTATACTATTAACAAAAGGCTGCTATATCTAAAGCTAAATTTGAGGAGAATAAAGGGATTAAATAGCTAAAAAAGGGGGAGATGGTTGAGGACTGGTAACTTTAGTAGGCTATTCAAATTTACATGATAAGTTATAATTTTTAATTTTACTTGATTTGATAAAATTTATACAAGGAGTTCTAATTTTCAGGTTGCCAAATTAATTTCCAAGTAATATTGAATCATTGTTTGCATGTACAATCATCAAAATT
Source organism: Hemileia vastatrix (assembly GCA_030280995.1). Taxonomy (NCBI): domain Eukaryota; kingdom Fungi; phylum Basidiomycota; class Pucciniomycetes; order Pucciniales; family Zaghouaniaceae; genus Hemileia; species Hemileia vastatrix. Next base: position 12,158,129 of record JASXTE010000018.1, on the reverse strand, counting down.
ATCTGGAGAATTATGCAACTTATTTTGAATTGATGTGAGCTGCCCTACTATTGTCCCATTTTCTAATAGAAAGTAGCAAATTTTGTCATCATTTGGCATAAAACCAAGTTAATTTAATGGGGAAATAATGCTCACATTATTTTTTAAAGATATGAGATTGCATATTAAATAGTTTTTTGTTTTTAAAAATTCTCCGTATTTGATAAATCAATTTTATTTATTCCCAAAAAATCATATTTTCTATCATAGATGATAAATTTTCATGACTATATATGACTATACATTACAAATTTCTGTAACATGTAATGAGCCACCAAAGCTAAAGCTAAAATCCTATCTAAATCTAGCTCTATTCTATTTTATTCCTTATCCTCATCCTCATCCTCATCCTCATTTTTCAAGCACTTGAGTATCTTCTTTTTCACAAGCCTCAATTCAAACTTAGCCAGCTTATCAGAGCAATCTTCCTCAGACCATAATAAAAATTTCAATGTCTTTTTTCATATTTTCTCTTTCTGCAGAAGATTTAGCAATACTTTTACTTTTGTGGACCAACTTCAAATTCTCCTCTTTGAAACTGGTATCAGCTGTTTCCAATCTTTTTGCCTGTTTTGTACCAGCTGACCTGGTAACATGAGAAAAAGAAGAGATGGAAGGAAGAGAAGGGGAAGACTTTTCAGAGTTTCTATCTTCAATCTCAGGATTTGGAGTGTGAAAAGTTACTTGGTGACTAGTAAGATTGAGATTTCACTTTGGTGAATGATGTAAAACCTACCAGGCATCCTCCATTTTAAAAGAAGAATCCACTTATGGGTTTCAATATTCCTATTTTGCATCTTGGAGACATATCATTGGATTGGAACCACTGGGTGGATTTTTTACAAGGGAATTATAAATTGCTGAGGATTTTATAGTTGTAGCGTTGATTATACTCCAACTTTAAGTAAAAATAAGTATGATAAAAAAAAATTGAGGACTGAATAAATATAAAAATTGTGTATTCTATCCACACCCCTTTTGATTCCTACAGTAAAAATATTGAAGTCTTCAATCAATTACTGGTACAACATGTCACCAGTCTGATTGGTACCAAAAATAGGCTTTTGGCTGACATGAAGCCAAGATTTATCAAGTTGCTTTTCTTTAAGGGGATACCTGTTAGCTGATCTAGGCTTTTGAAATTTTTCTGAGTAACTGGGTGATGGTGATGGTTGTGTGAGAAGAAATAACTCAATAAAAGTTTCTGGACTCATTTCAAAAGATAACGGTGGAAAATAGTGTGCAGGATAAAAAATGGTGCAGGGAAAAAGAAGATGAAGAAATAATAGGGGGTGTCAGTTCTGGCAAATCCGCACTTACAAATCCGCACTTAAATTTGACCAAATCCGCACTTAAATAAGTGCGGATTTCCAAAACACACTAGCCCCAATACTGGTGGATTTCAAAATGAAATAAGTCACTTATTTCACTCAAATCCGCACTTTCTCAACCAAAAGTGCTGATTTCACCATCAAGTCCCATTTCACTGATTTGTCAGCATCATCCCATTCATACGCAGCACTCCGCAGCATAACACTTCATAACTCAAAACATCGTACATCATTTACATCTTCATATCATATCATATAAGAGTTATGCCTTCCTCACTTTCAAATCGTGATAAATTACATAAAGCAATGACTTTCATGGCTCTTGAACTACTCTTGGACTCTGATTGCGATTCTGATTCTGATCTAGAAGAAGATTTTGTCTTTTTATCAAAAATGGCCACGAAACGTTACCTTCTTCCCAGAAAGCCTCAAGTACTTCATACCCCCAAGTACACCATCCAAATACTTCTTAAACTATCTACACCCAGTTTTAGAGAGCTGTTCAGGACGTCTCAGGAATGTTTCCTTAAATTGCTTGAGCTTATTCAGGATCATCCCATATTTCACAATAATTCTCAAAAAGAACAACAACATCCTTCAATTCAATTGGCAATCACACTATGTCATTTGGGTTCAAATGGTAATGGAGCCGCTTTGAAACGTTTAGAAAATGTCTTTGATTTAGGGTATGGTTCAGTTAACACTTATACCAAACAATGTATCACTGCCATCAACTCCTTGTAATCTCAACTTCTCACCTGGCCAACAAAAGAAGAGCGACTTGAATCATCTCAGGTTATGCAAGCAGAGGGCTTCCCAGGATGTATTGGTTTTGTTGATGGTACTGCTATTCCTTTGAGCCAGAAACCTGCTCAAGGTGGAAACAATTACTTTCACATTCTCGTCAAAAATTTTCACCAAAATATTTACAAGTCAAAAAAATTCTATATCTGTTTTAAAAAATTGGCAATACTCTCCCCTGCATTTTATTGAAGCAAGGGGTGGATATCACCAAAATTTTTCTAAGTCATCAATTTCACATGTCAGATTTGAAAATTTGGCAATAACCCCCCCTGCATTTTATTGAAGTAAGTGGTGGAAGTCATCTAAATTTAATATAATTACGTAAATTATTAAATAAATATCTAATATATATCAATTTCCCTAGTTTAAAGTAATGACAATCCCTTAAGTCAAAATGCAGATCAAATCTAGAAACAAAAGTTTGGGACTTTCCACAAGTATAGGCTAGAGGAACCCCATGAAACAAATAAATGTTATCATGATTACCATTTATACAACACAAGGACGTGGGCCCATTACTTTAGTTGAGGAAATTGATACATAAAAAATATTTATTAAAAATTTACGAAAAAATATAAAATTTTCGATGACAACTCTAATCCCCATACTTTTTGGATCTAAATAAAGTTTTTTTAAATCGATTAACTTTACCTTCTTTCATTACCTTATTGATTCTTTGAATCAACTTATGACTGATTTGAAATGAGCAACCAAAATTTGTTAAATCTTGACAGGATTCCAAACCAGGAGGAGCTTTGGTCGTTTGATGATTATCCTTAGAAGAATTCCAAATAGTTTCGATGATACCATTTCCCAAACCAAAATCAATGATGCACCGGTGGTCTGGAAAATATAAACCATGTCATTTGATTTTAGTTGGAGATGGTATTGGTTGGCCAGTAATCGGTTTGATATATGAGAATATACCAAAAGTAAGAAAATTGGTGTCCTTGGTATCAGTGTGAATTTTATTGTGAAATCCAGAATGAGTGATAATAACATTAGAAAATAAAAGATATTCGTGGCTAATATCTTCCCATTCGGAGTCACACCAATTCGGTATTCCAACTTTGGTTGCAAGTTCATGATTTTTTTCAAATGCTTTATTACAGTGCTTTTTGAGTCGAAGAGCAAGAAAAGAGTTAAAGGAAGGTAGAGTGTCCCATAAGCAAAAATCTTCATCTTTTTGAGCTTTAGTGATATTCTTGAGCAACGAATACATGCCTAGATAATAATCATATAAGAGTTTCAGAATCCTTATCCTCTAAATATGCAATATAAAAATGTGAAATAAGACAAGTGAAATTCGGAAAAAAGGCTCAACTTCAAAGGTCAAAATCTCAGCAACCACTGAACCTAATTCAAACCTGTTTGAGGGAAATGAAAGATATGATTTAGTAGAATCTTCAGTTAAAGGACATGTGATTTAAATAAACCTAACCCTAATTTGTTACATAAAAAAATGAAATAAAAATTTAAATTGGGAAAAAAAAGGCTCAACTTTTATGGTCAATATCTCAGCAACCACTGAATCAAATTCAAATCTGTTTGTGGGAAATGAAAGGTAGCCTTCAGGAGAATCTTCAGTAAAAAGAACATTAGATTTGAATAAACCTAACCCTAATTCCGAGTCTGATTTTCAAAATTTTACAAAAACTTGAAAAGTGGTAATGAAGATGAGATCAAAAGGAGTTTTATAAGTTCACTGTTATCCAGATAAGAGTCATACATATATTTAAGTATGAACTTTTCATAAAAGGAATGAGATATCATATAGGCATGAAAAAAAGGAGATGAAACTTACCTTGATTGAAAAGTAGGAAAAATAGAGTGAGAAAGATTGATGTTGGAATTGTGGGGAAATTGAATATGGAGTAAGTGAAATGCATAAAGAATGTGCAATGTATGTGTTTCAATGAAATGGAGCCAAAAAAAAGTGAAATAAGGGAAAGGGGGGATGAAGAGTAGGGTGATGGAGCTAAAAAAGAAAGTAAAGAGGGAGAGAAAAAAAAGGTTAATTATAACATTGAAATCCAAAATAACCACTTACAAAAAAAATTTAGATAAAAAAAATAAAATAAACAGAAAAAAACAAAAAAAATTATAATTAGTAATCAAAAAATCCAAAAAAAAGAATAAAGTGACTTACCTGGAGAGATGAGATGACAAAATGAATGAAACCAAATTGTTTGAGGGATGTTGGAGGAGAATAGGAAAAGGATATGAGGGATGAATGAAAAAAGAATAAAGTGACTTACCTGGAGAGATGAGATGACAAAATGAATGAAACCAAATTGTTTGAGGGATGTTGGAGGAGAATAGGAAAAGGATATGAGGGATGAATGAAAAAAAAAATCACTGACAAAATATGCGATTTCAGAAAATATGTGATTTCATGTTGAGCTGGTGAAAGAAAACCAATGAGCCATCCAAAAAAAAAAAATTCACCATAAATTCCAAAAAAAATGAATATGCAACAAACAAAAATACCAACCCAAGTGAATGAAGTACACAAAGAGGACATTTGGAGAGTACAAAATGGTATGGGAAAGAAAGGGATGATGTGGCCAATATGTGGTTTTGAAAAAAAAATCACGAAAAAAGTGCTGATTTGAGGTCAGAACTGACACCCATAGAAAAAATATTAAGAAGTAGAAGAAATAAGTAAAAAAGAATGTAAACATGCCTGGTCAAAATATTGAAAATGTCAGGAAGGGGTGTGTGCCGAGGATTGATGGGTAGGTAGCAAGGAAGGTCAGTGTGTCACATGTGACAGGGATGGGGTAAGAAAGGAAGGGATGTTTTGTGGCCAAAATGTGGTTGTGAAAAAAAACAGGAAAAAAGTGCTGATTTGAGGTCATAAATGACACCCTTTTTTGAAATAAGTGACTTTTTTTCAAAATTTAAGTGCTGATTTGTAAGTGCTGATTTGGTTTGAAATCCGCACTTAAGTTAAGTGCGGATTCGCCAGAACTGACACCCCCTAATATGTGGAGCAGATGAAAGTGGACAGAAATAATTTTGGGGTGGATGAAAAAAAGTGAAATGTTTCATGTTGAAGGGTAGATATTGAATCTGAAAAAATAGATACAAAATGACATAAAGTAGAAAAAATTTAAAATTCAATACATATGAACCTTATTTCATGTGGTTTTAAGATCATATGTTGCTCAATTATCCTCCATTATTGTCAATTATGCAATTTGTATTTATAAAGATAATTTTTTGATGAACATTAGTGCAAGTGATGATTGGAGTGAAAATGGAAAATTAATGCAAAAAAATTGCATAATTGGGCTAAATTGATGGATGATTGTAAATGCTCTTAAATTATCATTTTCATTCAAAAATTTCCACTTTGAGTACTAAAAAGCAACACCTAACTGAGGAAATGAAAGGCATCATTGTTGGCATGTCAATTGAGGGCTGCAACAAGTCTCTTATTTCCTACCATCTCTTCCTCCCCTGTACCACATTTCACTCAGTCCTTGAAAGACATTAATCATGTTGTACCATCAAGACTCCACATCTTCCAAAGAATCAGGTCATCTATCATTGTTTTAGGGGGCTTTGTCAATACTACCAAATTTCACCTTGTGGTCCTCTCTTTGAAGCATCAAACATTAAAAAAATGATGGAAGTGTACCACAGATCATTCATACCCTTTTTGGAAGCAAAAAACCCTCACTGTGAGAATCTTTCAATGGAGGACAACAATTTCATTCACACATCTAAAGAAACTCAAGAATTTTGTGATTTAGTTAAATTGAGGAAAATGAAACGGCCTGCCCGATTTCCTGATTTGATTCCAATTAAGAATCTTTGGAAAGTAATTAAGACAAATATCCATCAGTTTTTTAAACCAAAAATGAAATAAGAAATTACAACAACCTTACATTTTTCTTGGGAGGACCTTCCAGCCAAAATTTTACAAAATTTTATTAAGTCTATTCCATAAAGAATGCATGCAGTAGTAAATGCCTCTGGGTGGCATACTTGTTAGTGGACAGGGAAAGATTCTGTTGATACAATGATTAGATATTTAGGAACTAGATATGCTTTTTAGCTATGAAACATGTTCTCAATGAAAACTAAGAGGTAGTTTGAGAGAAAAAAGAGTCAAAAAATAATTCATGGGTTGGCTTTTAAGGCCTAAGAGGGAAGACTACTACTAGTTCTGACAATAGCCTAAGACTGGACTGACTTTTCTGATACATCAGTGAGACTAACTATACTGACTATGTTGGGGATACCAACAGTGAGGGTTACAAATTTGGGATACTAAGAAGTAACTGGATTACTATATAAGTTGTCTGATGAGGAACTCCCCACAATGCTTTCCCCATAAGACCCCCTTATGCAATTTCCCTCTCTCCTATCTATTACAATGAATAGCACCCATAGAGCTCCTTGTCTTTGCCTCTCAACTCAAATCCTAACAGTGGCAAAAAATTGTTGCCACCCAAGGTATGTTAAATATTCATTTATAACACATATAATCTTTGGATGCATAATGCATATTCTACATGTATGCGTTATTCATACTAAATTTGTCTATTCAATGCATATTCATGATAGATAAATGTCACAAATTCAATATGTATGTATCATGACATCATACTGTATGTATGTGCCAGTATATGAACTGAATATATATCAAGCATAAATAGTATAATACTAAGAAAAAAAATATTAATTTTTTATACTAAAAAGAAATGCATTATCATTTGAGTATGTGACTGCCAGATTTTTCCACTATAGGGATATATTGATAGAGAGAAGACCCAAATGTTAAAGAGTAGTCATTACCACAGGTTACTTGTAGGATAATTTTCCATACACTCCCCTTATTTAGTAAATTTTCTGATATGTTTTTCATATTTTTAATGATAATCACCACAAAGCTCAAAAACTCCCTAGCTATTTACTTTTTTAAATAACATTTAATATATTAATTGAGTCCAGGTTGAGCATATTTTTTTTGGAAATATGGCCACCACTTGAGAAAAATATTTCCAGACCATACTCTTACTATTTTTAAATTTCTATATAACTATGCTCAACTAATTTTGAACAAGCTTTTTTTTCCTTATGATACATTATCAAATGTTTTTTATACTTGAAATTGAAACTTTTTTACACTTGGTAGATTAATTAATCAATACACAAATAACTTTTTTCATTACTATTCCTAGAAATTGATAGATTGAGAAATACAAATTTTTCCATCAATAGTGACTAAAGTAAATGAGGCCAATAAATTCGTTTATATTTTAAAATACATGAGAGTCATGGAAAAATGTGTCTTTCAAGTTTTATTCTGTTCAGTATGAGAGCTATATTGAATGCACACCTTTGAATTCAAGTAAAGTGTCTATAATTAACATGTTGTAGAAAGACTCTTACAGTTGCCTTTCTGTAAGCAGAATCCAAGCAAGTTGGATAAACCTAATAAATCCTTGTCCCTTTAAGTAAAATATAGATTTCATAATAATCCAAGCTATAATGTCTACTTGATATGAAAAATACATGTTGAAAAGTTAATATTGAAACTTTTGAGATGTTAGAGCAATTGTTCTTTAGAAAACATAAAGAAATACAACAAAAAGTTGTGCCAGTGAAAAGTTATTTAAATGATTATAATATATAATTTTATAGGGTTTTAATTTTATGAGAATAATTTCATATTTGAGATCTTTAATTTTAGAGAGCTCTAATGGTACTCTATATGTATATCTTTATGAAGTTTTGTGTAAAATATTTGTTATAATTACTAGAATTTTGAAATTATAAGGGTGCTGTTACATATGTAACATAAGTTATAATAGTTAAAATTAAGTATTATTGGTTTTTAAAGAAAATTTCTGATCATTTTATATGCTCAAAATTCTAGTATATAGCCAAAACTACACATATAGTAGCCACATGACCACATTTCCCCTCCTAAACACATCCCAGAGTTTGTCTTGATCTCCATTGATCTCCTCAGAGCTTGTGTGGACTTATGGACTCAACTGAATACTAAAAGATACTGTAAAAAATCTGTAAAAATCGGTAAGATAGACACACCTCTTTTTAACAATTTCTGGAGTGTTTTGTGGCCTGCATATCCTTATTCACTGAACTAAAAAACATCAAAGATGAGTAAATTCTGTAAATCAAAAATTATTTAGATCACTAAATAAACTAATTAAAAATATAAGAAAAATTGGGAAAAATCCAAAAAAAATCTAGAAGGTTCTTTTGCATCCATAAGCTTTTTCATAGATACTTTTGAACTTATCTAAAAAAATTTTTACCATAAAATAAATGTTTTAATCTGAGCATTTTATAACCAACTTTTACACTTTTAAATAACCAATTTTCTTCATAATAAAATTTATTTAAAGACCAATTAAGCTCAGGAAATAACTAAATGAGAGTCCTGAAACAATTTTAATACCATATTAGTGCCTATATAAAATTTATAATACCACAATGTATACATGTATGCATAACAAATATTCCTTATAAACTCATAGCACATCACAGGAGGAAAAAAAGGCAACCAGACATTGGATTCAGTTCACATACTGAATTGAATCAATTCAGTATGTGAGCTGAGCTTTAAATCTATTTGACACTTTTTCCCCCTGTGCATATCTCATATGCATGAATTATTCAATTTAATATATATGCATAAGGTATATTGAATATGATATTATCAAGAATACTTAAAGTGGATTCACAATGCATGTTCAATATAAGTGAATACTGCATGTGTACTATGGAGAAATGATATACATGTACTCACTGTGTGTGGAATGAAGTGGGGTTCAATACAGGTCTAATCCGAGAGTTAATGTGGTACTAATATATTTTACCAGATGTTTATAAAATGTGCATAATTTAGGCATAAAAAGGGGGAACGCTGAATTTCAAACAAAGGGGATTTCTAGAAGTACCCTTGCAAAATTTCTGTGGTGAATCTGTATTTCCAAACACCCTTCACACAGTTCAAGAATCATTTTTTTCTTTGAAATTTGGTTTTTAAAATATGCTAGATGAAGGTGTCATGAGTATTAACAGTAACAATTATAATAGGAATGGAAAGGGTGAATGTGCCATGGATGCTGAAAAATTCATAATGGGAGGTGTCAAAGTTCTAGAATAAGCACTTAATTTGAGTGATGGTTTCAAACCAAAACCATCATTACATAACCGCTTATAGGTTTTGAAAATAGATAGGCTATTTTTAAGATAATGAATACAAATTTTGATTGTGAAGAAGGAGTGGTTTGAATAAAAACAGCCTGTAATTTTAGCTTTTACATACACAAGTGTTGGTAGAATGGTGTTTAAAAAATAGAAGATTAATTAAATTCCAATTTTATCAAAATAAATTGCTGATTTCTAAGTGCTTATTTGATATGATTTTCTATTTGTAAATTACAATGGTACCAATACTGGTGTATTTTTTTTAAAAAAAAGAAAATAAAAACCAAAATGAAATGCTGTTCTTATTTAAACCACTTCTTCTTCACACAGAAAAAAGATTTTATTATCTTTAAAAGAGGCCATTTATTTTAAAATCTAGAGGTTTATATGTAATAGCTAATTTACTAGCCTTCATACCACCAATCATATACATTTCTCATTTATTGACCTTATATTTTTCAATTTTATTTTTTCCTCATTTGTAAATTTATTTTTCTTCTTCACCAGGAAGAAAGGAAAAAAAACTGGCACCCACCTTCTAGCAGGTATATACCTTCCTTCAATTTGAACTCTCATTTTTTAGTCAAAGTTAGGCACCTTCTTTTATGTTCCAGGTTTATATATTTTTTCTTATTACTTGTCATCCAGAATATATTGAAAGGTAAGTAAAATCTTATGTTCAATTACAATAAGAAAAAATTGGATTTAAAATATATACAAATTAAATATTATATTAAAATAAAATTATAAAACAATATGTCTTAAATAAATTTTTATATTAATTTTATTAGTATATATAATGTATATACATTTAAATACAATATAAAATTATATTCTATGAAAAATTAGTATGCTTTCATGTACTTAATGATTATAAATTTATAATTAATTATTTACAATATATTATAAGTAAAAACATCAAATTATAATGTAATTAATTAATTCTTTGATTAGGGGGTATCAATGTTCAGGGATCTGAAATTAGGGTTCATGAATTTTTTTTTCCAGCATCAGACATTATTAATTGTGGAAGATTCTTATCCACTAGCCCTGGGGCTAGTGGATAAGGAATCCACCATAATGCATTATCCCACCTCTTATACCCCAATTTCCATTCCTAATTCCTGATCACAAACTCGTCACATCCATGAGACATATCCAGAGAGTAGCCCAAGATGTGGTTATGGCAGAAAGTTGTGCAACATGTGGTTATGACAGAAAGTTGTCCAAGATGTGGTTATGAAAAATTGAGTAGAAAAATTTCCGATAAGAGGTGAACATTGACACGTAAAGTGTCTAATAACCCAATTATTAGCAAAAATAATTGTGGAAGATAATTGGGGTATAAGGATTTTTATCCGCAATTAAATCAATTCTGGATCCCTGAACAATGATACCCCCTATTATATAGATTAAATCATGAAAATAGGGGGTATCAAAGTTGAGGGATCTGCCATTAAGGATCAAGAATTTTTTTCCTGGGATCAGACATTATTAATTGCAGAAGATTCTTATCCACTAGAACCAGGGCTAGTTGATAAGGAATCCACAATAATGCATTATCCCGCCTCTTATACCCCAAGTCCCATTCTTAACTCCCGATCCCAAACTCATCACATACATGATGGATTTGTAAAATATTCACATGACTTTTAATTTCTGGTGCCATCCTTAAATCTCTCCTCACTCTATTCCACTTCATTTTGGTGGCAAAAACTTAAATTTTTTTTCTATCTACACACCCCAACTGCACATTTGGCGGTGAATTCCCACTTCCCTCATCACATAACCCTTCCACCAACAACAATGAAACATCTCTCTACTAGGCAGCTAATTCACTCAACTATGAATTCTATTATTTTTCTTATAGTTCTTTACTATAAATTTGACTCTTATTTGTATGATGCTTTAGCTTATATTTGTTTTCTTTCCAAAAAGCATTACATAAGCCCAAGGGGGCCAAATCTTCTTCATGTTCCCAGATATGATCTCAACTCCATTCTCATAATTCCTCAATTAAACTTCACCCAACTATTTTTAACTTCTACCAATTCTTTCTTCAAACTTTATCAACTTATCTCTGAACATCCTATCTTTCATAACAATTCCCAAAATAAAAATTGTGATTCTGCTATTCAACTTGCTGTTGCACTATGTCGCTTTGGCTCAAATTGAAATGGTGCTTCTGTAAGACGTTTAAAAATCTCTTTACCATAGGATATGGGACAGTGATATTATACACCAAGTGCTGTATGATTTCCATCCTTTCCCTCAAGTCTCAAACACTTTCTTGGCCAACTCCACAACAGCGACTTGAATCTTCTCAAGTAATGCAAGCTGATGGTTTCCCTGGATGTGTAGGATTTGTTGATGGCACAACTATACCTTTGAGTCAAAATCCTGCTCATGATGGCAACCTTTATTTTTATTTCAAAAAAAAGTTTCTTCAAAATGTTCTCCAATATCACATCTTTTATAAACTGACTTTTTATTTTCCTTCTAGATACTCTATTGCCATTCAACTTGTATGAAATTTCAATAAAAAATTTATTGCTTTTCACAGTGGCTGCCCTCGATCATGTCATGACTCTTCCGTATTCTAAAGATTGAAAATTTCTCAAAGTCCTGACTCATACTTTTACAAATCTCAGTTCCTCCTTGCTGACTCAGCATATGAAATTCAAAAGTACATCATACCTTCTTTTCGTGGTGCAACTTTAGAAAATGACCCCAAAACCACCTTTTTATTATCACCTCACACAATCAAGAGTATGGATTGAGCATGCTATTGGTATTTTAAAGGGAAGATTTTCTAGTCTCAGGGAGCTCAGAATCCAATTTCAAATAAAAATGGATATAAAAACAGCAAATCATTGGATCATGACTTGTGTTATACTTGATAATATCCTAGATGATTTGAATGATGATTGGAATGACCTTTATGAAGAAAATGATCCTGAACCTTCACCAGCTCTCCCTGCCCTTGATTTCCAAAACATTCTTTCTGCCAGCATACGCTGTGTCATTACTCCTATTACTCTCCAAAATTTCTCTTCACCACCCTTTTAAATTATTTTTTCATACTCTCCCAATTTTCAATTTTCTTGTTTTTTTCACTTGTGTCATTTTCATGTTCCATGTTTTATTCACTTGTGTTGGTTATTTTTCTTTTTTACATAACTACATTTTTGAATTTGCTGTCAATTCTCTTTTTTGGATGTCTCATTTGTTTCATTTCATCAGCTCAACATGAAATTGCATATTTTCTGCAATTGCATAATTTTTCACTGTTTCATTTTTTCATTCATCCCTCATATCCATTTCCTCCTCTACTCAAACATCCCTCAAATATTTTCAATTCTTCTATTTTCTCATATCGTCTCTCCAGGTAAGTCATTTTTTTTCTTATTTTTTATTTTTTTACTTGCTAATAATTTATTTTTTCTCCTTTTTTTTGTCCTTTTTTTTCTTTTTCTCTTTATTCTGTCCTGGAAGTGCTTTTTTTTGGTTTTCAAGGTTAGACTAATTTTGTTTTTTTATCTTTTTTTATCATTTTTTTCTCCCTCCATCATCCCCCTTCCCCCTCGTTTCCTACCTCCATACCCCCCTTTCTCCCCTTCTTGGTATCCTCTATCTCACCCTTTCTCCCCTTCTAGGTGTCCTCAAAGCTCCCCCCATTTACTCCCTTTTTGATTTATTCAAGCCCCCCTCTTTACTCCCTCAATTTTACCCCCTCAAACCCCCCCTCTAATGCTCCCTCAAACCCCTACTTCCCCCACTGCCTACTTATCAAATTGCTAACAATTCAATAAGAAGGCAGTGGGGGGTTTGTGGAGGGGTTTGAGGCGAGTTTGAGGGGGTAAAGAGGGGGGTTTGAGATGGCCAAGGAGGGGGTAAAGGGGGGGCTTGATGTGGCCAAGGAGGGGGTAAAGGGGGGGCTTGATGTGGCCAAGGAGGGGGTAAAGAGGGGGGCTTGAGGCGGCCAAGGAGGGGGTAAAGGGTGGTTTTATAGGCATCAAAGGAGGGTTTATAGGGGGAATTTTGAAGCAAGAAAAAAAATACTAATCTCTGCTTTTTAGTTTTTTTTACAGAAATTTTTTTTTATTTCCCTTATTTTCTGGACATTTCCCCCTGTTTCCAAAATAAATCAGGTAATTTATTTTTTTGTTTGTCTTTGTTTTTGAAAATAATTATTTGGAAATTTATTGAATTCTATTTTTATTTATATAAATTGGATTGAAGGACATCAAGTGGTATTTACAATAGCAGGTAAGTATTTTTTTTTTTGAAATTAAATTTACTGAATTTATTTTTTATTTTATTTTATTTTTGATTTAACTTTTTTTAGTGATTTTTTTTCAAGAACTTTAGCTGGTATTTCCAAAATCATTCAGGATATTATTTTGATTTTTATGTTTTTGCAAATTATTTAACATATTTTTTTGTTTTTTGATTTTTTTTTTTTTTAGAAATTTTTTTCAAGGATATTACCTGGTATTTCAAGCATAATTCAGGTTTTTTTTTGAATTTTTTATTTTTTCAAAAAAATTTACTTTTTTTTTGGATTTTTTTTTTTGTTTTTTGTTTTTTTTAACCAAAAAAAAGTTTTCTTTTCAATTATTTTACTGTTAATTTTTTATTTTTGAGGTTATTTTTATATACTTATTTCTTCATATTTTTTTTCCAGGACGTTGCTATGGAAAATTTAACTCGCTCATCTTCATTATCATCAATTTCTCTTGAATCATATTTATCCTCTCTTTCTTCCTTGTCTTCAAATCAGGAAATTCCCAAGAATAAAAATCAAATATATTCAAGTTCTTCTTCTTTATCTTTACTTTCTTCTATCTCTTCAATGTCCTTCAATTCTATTCCTTCTCCCAATCAATCCAAGCTTCCTTTACCAGAAAAGAAAAAGCAGAAAATCATGGAACCAGCTAAAGAATGAAGCAATTCAAAGACAAAATTTTATCAAAATAGAAAGTTGATTAGGAAGAAGATATTTTGTGAAACTTTCTTTAGACATTTGGACAATCTCAAATTTTATAAGGCTTCAATATCAAATGTTAAGAAAAAAGATTTTCACAAAAACATCAATAACCTTACAGAAGGTTTTACAGATGTCATTTTTGAAGTTGTCAATAACAGATACAAACCTCAATTTTTCTTAGAAGTTCATTCATTTAATGGGAAAAAAGATGAAGTTTTTTGCCAGCTTTCTGATTTAATTTCTACTCTCTATCAAATGGCTTTGGTTTGACAGCCCTTATCAAATAAAAATCTTATTTCTGGTGTCATGATAGGTTTTGGCTGGCAACCAGGATATGATTAAGGAGTTTCTTTTGTTGTGTAAATATATTTTTTTATTATAAGTAATTTTTAATTTTGTCATATAATTCAGCAATTTATTCTTTATTGAAAAATTTGAAACCAAAACAAATGGAAGAAGATCTGAAACAATGGAATTCTTTAGGATCATTTAGTATTTTTGTGGAAAATCAATTAAAAAAATTATGTATTCAAGCTTTTCAAAAAAACCATCAACTTGCTTAAGAGTCTGGTTTACCAAATTGGTCTGATCCTGAATGGGTAGAAGAAATAAATGCTAATGTTTTTTTTCTAATGTTATCATCACTTATAAAAGATTCTACAATAATTTTCATCTAGATAAACATGATAAGAATTGTCTAACATTTGGAATTTTCTCTTATATTAATCCAAAGACTGGTCTTACTATTCCATCACCCTCTTCTGATAAGGGACATGGCCTTTATTTTCCAGATCATAAATGTATTATTGATTTTGGTAGTGCCAATGGAATATTTGAGGCTATACGGAATTCTTCTCAAAATATGCATCAAACAACTAAAGCACCTCCATCTTTAGTTTCTTGTCAAGAATTTACCCATTTTGGCTGTTCATTCCAAATAAATGATGGTCTTATTAATCATACTAATAATCAAAATAAAAATTAGATAAAAGAATTTTTCTTAGTAGATCTGTCAAGTATGGTAACTAAAATATTATAAATTTTTTTGTATCATTAAATATTTTCATCCATTTTTTTTCCTTTTTTTTTTCTCATTTATTAAATTTTTTTTAATTTAATTTTTTATCTTTTTTAATTTTTTTTTTGATTTTCCATATTATTTTCCTTTTTTATCAATTTGATTTTTCCTTTTAATTTTTTTTTTTTTGCATTTGAATTTGGATTTCTCTTCAAATTATTTTTTAAAGTTATTTCAAGATAGTTTTCTGGTTTTATATGATGGTGCATCTGGACTTAGGTTTTTCTACTGGCTATTATATAAAACTGGAAAAGTTGATTCAGACTGATGAAAATAATTTGTTGATGAAATTTTTGTTTTCCATTTAAATTTGGATTTGTCTCTTCCAATTATTTTATAAAGTTACATTAAGGTATTTTTATGGTTTTATATGATGATGCATCTGGCCTTAGCATGTTCTACTGGCTATTATATAAAATTGGAAAACTTGATTTGGACTGGTGAAAGTAATTGGTTAATAAAATTTTCCTTTTTAAATTTTCTTTCCATTTGATTTCTTTAATTTAATAAATTTCAGGGGGGGTACTGCCAAATTTTTATATAAGATATTAAAAAAACTTTTGACTTGAAAATTTGGTGATACCCATCCCTTAATTCAATAAAATACAGGGGGGGGGGTATTGCCAAATTTTCATATAAGACTTTAAAATAAAAATTTTGACTTGAAAACTTGGTGATACCCTTCCCTTAATTCAATAAAATACAGGGATGGATGGTGTTATGGCAAAATTTTCATATCAGACTTGAAATTTTGGTGATACCCATCCCTTACTTCAATAAAATAAAGGGGGGAGTATTGCCAAAATTTTATATAAGACTTGCAAAATTATTGACTTGAAGGAATTTTGGTGATACCCACCCCTTATTTCAATCAAATGCAGGGGTGGGATTGTGAAATTTTCAAATGTGACTTGAAAATTTTAACTAAAAAACAATTTTTAACATTAAAAACTCTTGAAAATTTTATTTAAAAAAGAATTTTTAACATTAAATTATGAAAAATTCAACTAATGATGGATAGAGTAATAAAATACAGGAAATTATTGTGAAATTTTGTGTAAAAATAATTATGAATAGTTGAAGTGTAAAAGAAATAAAACAAACTAGTCATCAAAAAAATTCATTAGACTTTCAATTTCCTCATAAGATTTATTGGCTTTAACACATTCTATTAAAAAAATTTCTTCTTGGAATTTTCTTTGAGATCATGCTTAAATTTCATTTGTTCCATTAAGGTTTGATGCTTAAGTGTTTTTTCCTCTTTCTTTGATTTTTAATACTAATAGTTAGCTCAAATTTCTTCTCCTCCAAGTCTTGTGCCCTATCATCCTTCCGTAAAGAGAGTTTGTACTTCCTCTCTTTCAAATCATGTACCCTGTCACCCCTCCTTAAAGAGAGCTCATATTTTTGCTTTTCAAACTTTGGAGTCTCTTTAGCGATTTCAACTTGTTCTATATTGATAAGAAATATTAAAAAAAGTAGAAGAAAATTAGAGTAAAGTATTAAGAGGTACGGTATCACTTACTAGAATCACATTTCTCCAAAAAATCTTCCATTGAAGAAAAAGAGGTTTGAGGTAAAGTATCATCTTTTTGTCTTCTTTTAGTGTTGAAATTTAGACTGTATTAAGCCCTTTGCTTTTTTTTGGATGTAGTTGGTACATTAATTTCCTCCTCATCATTTTCACTAGCTTCAGTCTCAGTTGATTGTGGGTCCTGTGTTTGTTTGTCAGCCTTTTTAGAAATAAGAAAAGATGAGTAAATTTAAAAAAAATTGCTAAGATAAAAGAAAAAAGACACACCTGAGTTAGATTGTGTTGGTTCATATTGCCATAAAGATCTATGGAAGCTATATCTAGATTTTTTGAATTTAAAAGAGGAGAAGGTTGAGCTGAGGAAGAGGATGGGAAAAGATTGGTTTCAACATTATGTTTGGAGATAAGATCTTCTCCATCTAACATGTTTTCAGTATTAGAATCATCTCTCTCTCTAAAAATAGCATCCATCTCTTTAAAGTAAGGACATAAAGAATCAATTTTATCTTCTATGGATTTGATGCCCTTACTGATATCAATGTCAGTAATATCAAAACCAGTAAAAGATAAAAGAGTCTTTTCCTTCTTGTGTTTGGCTTGAAAATTCTTTAAGCATTCAGACATCTTTTTAGGTAAAAGATCTATCTTTCCCTTGGTCTTATTCCGTAGTTTGTTGGCCATTTGAAGATAACCATTAACTTTTGATGTGGGGGGCTGTCCTACTTTAGTTGCATTTTCAGTACCAAAACAAGAATCATAGTTAGATTTAGTTTTCAGCCAATTGATAAGTATGAGATGATCATCTTTTTTTAATTTAACAGTCTTTGATTTATTGGCTGGGTGGGGGAAAGAGGGAGAAGTGCGATTTGAAGAACAACTGGGGGAAGGGTGCCTTTGAGAAGATCTATGACAAGGCATGTTAAGATAATTGAAGATGAAGAGGAGGAGAAACAAGCAGATGAGATATTGAGGGTTTCTGAATGGAGAGAATAGACAGGATGGGATGAGAATGGGAGTGTGGAGAAAAGTAGAAGGCATACACTGAAAGCAGTCCAAGATGTGGGCATATACAGAACAAAGTACAAGATGTGGTTATGACAGAAAATTGTGCAATGGGATGAGGTTAGGAGTGCACAGCATGGTAAGGAGGCTGACATATCCAGAAAATTGTCCAAGATGTGGTTATGAAAAGTTGAGTAGAAAAATGTCGGATAAGAGGTCAACTTTGACACATAAAATGTTTAATAACTCAATTATTAGCAAAAATAATTGTAGAAGATAATTGCGATATAAGGATTTTTATCCGCAATTAATTTAATTGTGGATCAGTCAACTTTGATACCCCCTAATAAATACATTAAAGAAGTGAAAACTTTATTTTAAAATATAAGTGTTTTATTTTAATAAAACTGATTTTATTAAAATACTTGTTTAATTACAACAATAATTATACTATTACAACTGATTAAATTGCTTACTTAATATTTTTAAGCTATATTAGTAAGATATAAAAAATTGTATGTCCCAAATAGTATAAAATATATTTGTTTCATTAAAAATTTGGATTTTTTACAATACAACAAAATGTAATGTGTTTTTACTTACTGTATTTACAATTTTTCTGTTGGTAATCAAATTAGTATACTATTTCATCTTTTACATGGTTACAGGTTTTAAAGGGATGGATACATTGGGGTCTTTTGTTCTGTCTCTGTAAATAGTTATGTAGAACCCTTATTTTTCTGTAACACTTTATTTTGTTTGTTTCTTTTCTTTTGTACCCTTAGTAATGTCTCAGAGGGCCTCATTTGCCTAATTAAAGGCTTTGGTTTCTCACTTTACAGTCTCCATTACTTACATTACCTTACAATTTACAATTAAAAATTTTTTGTTGCATTTATAAATTTCTTTCTATCAATTTTATTATTGTGTTATAACATACTAAAATTTAAGGAATAAATCTACATACAGGTTGCTTTAAGAGCAGTTCAATTGTTTTATTTTGTTTTGTTATTGTAGAGAAATAAAAAACTTACTTACTAGTTGAAATAAAATCCTCACATCCAAAATTTGTTATTGTTAAATTCCTTATGAAATCTTGTAGTTTCTTGTTGCTGTTCTTCTTTTCTTCTTGGTTCCTTTTTTTCTTCTATTTCTGTTGTGATTTTCCTTCATCTTTTAGACAACCCGCTGACATTATTATTATTTTTTTCTCTCTCTTTCTCTCTCTCTCTTTCTCTCTCTCTCTCTCTCTTTCTCTCTCTCTCTTTCTCTCTCTCTCTCTCTCTCTCTCTCTCTCTCTCTCTCTCTCTCTCTCTCTCTCTCTCTCTCTCTCTCTCTCTCTCTCTCTCTCTCTCTCTCTCTCTCTCTCTCTCTCTCTCTCTCTCTCTCTCTCTCTCTCTCTATCTCTCTCTCTCTTCTTTCTCACATAGTTATTAGTTTCTTATCATGACTTCAATACTTTGTATAACTGATTTAGGTACACTCAAGACAATGATATGGATATGAAAAACAAAGGGAGAGGAGAGCTTTCTATGTTATAAGAATATTCAATATATCATACATGTTTTAAAATAGTATCTACATTATGAAATTACTAATTATTTCACTTTGATAACTGTCTTTTGTATAACAAGAAATTTAAATTCTTAACCTTTTAAGTATAACCACCTAATATTTTTTTTTTTTTTGGATTATCACTGCTGTAAATTATTTTTGAAAAGAAAAGAAAACTTGACTACTCAAGAATAATTATTTAATGTTTTATTATTTCTTTGTGGACCATCATAACTTGTTAAATGCATAAATTAGAGTGTCTTGAGCATTAGCATATAAAAAAGCAAAGAGATTATTTTTAGCAAGCAAGTTAGGGTTTTTGGGGGGCTGGGTTTGCTTCAGCAAGGAACATTTTATTACTTCACACCAGAGAAAAAAGCCTGGCACCTGCTTGTAGGTTTCTATCCCTGACTGAACTATGGTGGTGCAATTGGGGGAAGGGCACCTGCTAGCAGTTGCCAACCTTTTTTTTCATGGTGTTAGGTGATATTGATCTTTGTCCTACCTGTTTATATGTTGTGAAGTTGTCAAATTGAAGGGAAGAGGAGTGTTATGTGTACACCTCACACTGATTTCCTTAGCTCACTGGTTAGAGTAGCTAACATGTCATAAGTGGTCACAGGGTTTGCCTCTTGTAGGGGACATGTTAAGGTAAGAAAAGAAAGTGTCACCTACAGGAGTCAAACATGACATGTTAGCTACACTCTAACCACTGAGCTAAGGAAACCAGTGTGAGGTGCAACCACAATAGGACACTATCCTTTTCCTAAATAAGGAGAACAGTTAAGACATGGCTACTAGTTAATCCTACAACATGTAATCAACTCCTCTTTTCTCAAATTATAATACCTACTGAAGTTTACAAAAAAAAATAATTGGTTTCTTAAGACAAAAATGAGACTTTAAACTGAGTAGTTTTCCCCATCTTTGAGGGTAATCCAAACTAGTCTATCAGTATATGACAGTTTGAAAGGAAGCAATTAATAGCTTGGACAATCTTTATACTAGACAAAGGAATTCCCCAATCTTACTTTTTAAAAAACCAATCAATACTCAATTAGCAATGTTTTCAATTAGACTTAATTATTGGTTTGAGGACCAAGGTTTTGGCCAGAACATAGGACATCATGTTATCAAGTCACAGTTTGACAAAAGTGTCACCACTTGAAAGTGAATATCAAGTTATTTTATGGGTCATATGCATTAGGGGAATGAGAGAAGGGCCATTTTAAAAAATCAAGTTATCAGAACAAAAGAATTTACGTCTGTTGAACAGTCAACGGGAAGCTTTAAAAAGGGGGATGGCTCATTTATGCATCAGTAGACGCTGGCTTGACTTTACGTTTAGCAACAGTATTTTCTCGGAATCCGTTTTTAAACCGACGAGGAACATGTTTGAGATACCGCATCCGTCCCGTACCGGTTGTCTTACGACGTTTAGCCTGGGGAAAGAAGGAAAAAAAAAAAAAAAAACATGAAATAAGTAGCGGGAAAGATTCAATGGATTGAAAGGCAGCTGACCTTCTGGCCCCAGTTGTATGATCGAGTTTTAGCGGAAGGGTAGCCACATGAACCACAAGCTGCAAAAAAAGAAGATGAACTCAGTTAGCTAGTGAATTGAGACGAGAAGTAGGACAATTGGTACTTTTGTGCTGTAGATGAAAGGCTCTGTTTCCACACCGTCCACAGAGGATGTGAGTTTTGCTGTGTCGTTTACCAAAGGAGCTTGTACCTTTTGTCTGGGATGAAAAACAAGATGAAGATGAGTAAGATAGAAATCATGAAGACAAGGACCCAAAGTGGGAAAAGTGATGAGAGTTCACCATGTTTGATGAGTGATTGTCGTTGGAAAATGAGCCAAGGACGCCGGACGAAAACAGCAGGCAAAAGCAAGTGGGCTGTGACCTAACCTAACATCGAACCCTAGTTTGTCCCACTCATCATTCGCCTTTTTCGTCTTTCGTCTTGCGTTTTGCTGTTCCTTCGTCTTTTGTCTTCCTCCTTCAGAGCATTCCGACCATGCAGATTTTTGTCAAGACGTAAGCTTCGTTTCATATTCCTCCTCCTCCTTCTTTTTCTCATCCGTTACTTTATCTTCAGTCTCACTGGGAAAACTATCACCCTTGAGGTCGAATCTTCTGACACCATCGACAATGTTAAAACTAAAATTCAAGACAAAGAAGGCATCCCTCCAGACCAGCAACGTTTGATTTGTAAGCTCTCTCATACAAATCTTATCTTCAATCATGGTTTTCTCACTTGCACTCCTTCCTCAGTCGCTGGTAAACAGCTTGAAGACGGCCGGACTTTGGCTGACTACAACATTCAAAAAGAATCTACCCTTCATTTGGTCTTGCGTCTTCGGGGTGGTGCCAAGAAAAGGAAGAAGAAGACCTACACTACGTTGGTTGCCCCAAATTTTCATCTTTGGGTTCATTTCACTCCTTGGTCTGACTGAAATGTCTTTTCCAGTCCTAAAAAAATCAAACACAAGCGAAAGAAGGTCAAGATGTCCATCTTAAAATTTTACAAAGTATCACCTCATCTCTTTCATGGAAACCTCTCCAGTCTACTTACATGAGTCGCTTATTTTTAGGTTGAAGGCGACGGGACTGTTAAGCGACTGCGGAGAGACTGTCCTGCTCCGTAAGATAGAGCATTTAATTTTTTTTTTCTCCACCTTTCAAATAGCTAACTGGAAGATCTTGAATCATAGGACATGTGGGGCAGGAGTTTTTATGGCTTGGCATGAAGATCGTCAATATTGTGGCAAGTGCGGCCTTACTTACATGTTTGGCGAGAAAAATCAGGCCAAACCTACATAAAGATTTTAGACTAAGTATCTTTATTTACATCGAAATTTTACGCCCTTTAGTGAAGTGTGCTACGTGTTTTCTTCACATTTTCTCGATTCCACATGTGCTCTTGAATCGAAGCAGTTCACATGGTAGCGTCTGTAGAATGCAAAATTTTAATCATGACCTGTCTTTCGCAATTAAAAAAGCGTGCCCTTTATTCTCCCAAATTTTTTGATGAGGAGAGACCATATATACTAGCTGTGCGCCATAAAATTGGTAAAACTAATTGTTTTATTTGAAGCACAACTTTTCTTGTTGAATTGGTATGATTTTATAAGCTACTGTGTCTACTAATTCTTGCCATTTAAATAAGATACATGGTAGTGAGTTCAGTTTTCGCCCAGACACATAGTCAAAGGAAGTAGTCAGTCTGTAATGAATCAATGTCAAGAAAAAACTCAAAGGAAAATGTGTTTTAAAAAAGACCAGTCTCTTGAACCCATGAAGAAAATAAACTCAATTTTAAGGCTATATATCTACATGGAAGATTACAAAAACCTATTTGCGCCTTTATGAGAAAAACTGGATCAAAACCTAAATGTAAATGACCCCAACTGACTCCACATTGAATACACAGGCATGAAACCAAAAAAACTACAAGACATCTAGTGCACTGTTTTTTTCTCCTGTGCTTATTACAGTTCACATACACAATTTTGTTTTCTTTCATACCTGTCTTGTAAACTACTTATGTTAGCTCCCACTTCTACACCACTTAAAACTTCCCTTGTTTCATTCCACTCTCCCATTTTTGAATACAACAAATATCACTTCACCCTTGCACCCTCTCACCCCATACAAATAATACCTCTCACACATCTCCAGAATGCATGTTTGATTCATTGGTAGATAGGATTAGTAAGATGTTTGTTTATGAAAGTGAGATTGTCATTTGGAGAATGTTAATTTACCTTGTAAGGTTGGTCAAATCATTTTGATTTGATTTCAAGGAAAGATGGTGTCAGCCTGTATATCCCCAGGACTGAGTAAAAAGTGCTTATAAGTTATGTTAAACACATGAACTATACAGGGGAACAATAATTGAGAGTACACAAACAGTATACATAAGTAAAATTATAATAATATACAAAATATGCCATTATAACACCTTATATACACGCATATATCCACCTTTGATAGGTCTTATGTACTTAGTATTAAGTTGGAATATGTTAGGGTAATCTTAAAAACCTTAAGTATAAGGATACATAATTATTAAGTACACTTAAAGCTGTTATATTCATTGTTTTATGCAAAAAACAAGAAATGCGCTTTATTTCACTTAAAAGTTGACTATATGTGCTATAAAATTGAGAATATCAAAATTACACTTTGACAGATCAATTGGGCTCATTTAGGACTATTGATTTGGCTATTTAAATGCATAAAAATAACACTTTTCAAATTTGGTGTTTTTTATGCCAGAAATGGCTTCTGTGTACTGGCCACATACTGCCTGCTTTTTTCCCGTGTGAATAGCTTCATTTTTTGCAAAGTTAGCTTTTTCACACTATAATTACCCCACATTCTATGCCCACTGTGGGGAAACATACTAAAATAGGCGAGAGGTGCTTATTTAGTGTCCTAGCTTAATTAATAATGCATTGACCTTATTTATATGCACTAATTTCATTAATAACCTCACTCTTGGCGTCTTATTTCATCACCATGCTTAAATTTGCCTAATTTAAGTCAAGGATTTACCCATGCAAGCGCCTGCCAAGGACTGCATGTAGTTACCCCATATCTCATGCTCTTTTTTGAGTTTTTGGGTGGTTTCTCAGTCAATATTGGTTATTTTTGGATGGGAATTTCATGAAGTATAATGTCAGGATTAGCCCCATTATTTCTACAGTAAATACCCCTTATTGTTAATCTATTGTTAAACTTAAAAAGTCTCCTTTAGTCTTTTATATTATTGTTTTATACACATAAACTCTCTTTTTATCTTTTTCTTTAATTTTGATGGATTTCCCTTATTATTACAGGATTTTGGCAGTTGTTACTCTTCTAATTATGTTATGGGTTACTAGGGGTGTTGATGGGCATTTCTATTAGTTGTTTTTAGGCCTCATTAACTGTGTATTGGATGGTACATCAAGGAAATCATTGGGGAACTCAGTGTGTATAAAAGGAGGAGGTTTTTGGGTCTTGTTTCTACATTCTTTATCATTACAATTTACACCATATAACCAAATCAATTACAATACAAATCAATTAGTACTTTTATAAGTCTTTTGAGTAGTATCTGAATTATTAAACTCTATTTTTTTACCAACTAAAAAGATTGTAAGCCATATATAAAATTAGTGAGAATTATATTACTGAGACCCTTATTTTGAATTATATTTTACTATTTGTTGGATTTACAATACAGTATTCATATAGGACCATATAAATCTTCTAGAAAAAGACTTTTCAAGCTAGTTCACGTCCTTATAGTTGATCTTAGCCTGAAAATTGGGGGCCTTTCCTCAAGAACTCTGTTATAATCCAGTAAGTAAAAATTTCAAAGAAGGTACACATAAATAATATCCCTATAGAAATATTTGGATAATTAAAACAGGTTGGGGTCACTTATATTGTGATTTCAGAAACAGAAGCCCCATTATATAATAAAATTGTGATATTGAATCAACAATTTTACCACTAATTTAACATAATATAATTGTTATTAGTGGGAGTCTGTCAATAGACCAATTAAATTTGTGTACTTTGCAGATAATAAACCAATTAAACTGATTAATTGTTTTCTTTAAAACAGGACTTTTAATCTCTTTTTATTGTTTTGTAATATTCATTTAATATTTGAAAAGTATCTTACTGACAGTTGTTTTCTTTTTAAATATAAAAACACGGCTACATATTGTATACCAGTTAAATCAAGTGACCACTTAAAAAGCATATTTGACTTTTGGCACTTAGAAATTCACTTCATACCAAAAAAGTAAGCAATAAAATTGTCTTCAGTGGTATTAATAAATACTGATAAAACTCCTTTTTGAAGTTTTTATATCTAAACTTTCAATTCTTTAACTTCCATGTAAAAATGTGTGACAACAATGACATTGTAAGTAATAAGGCAAAACCTTATAACTTAAGACCTAGAGCTGAAAGACCTGTTACAGGACATTCAAATGGAGGGCCAGGATTCTCCCATAATCAACAACATTCAACCAATGTCTCTGGAGGAAAGGGAAAAGCTTTTAAAGCAGGTTTAAATAAAGAAAACAAAAAATACATTACAAGAACAAATTCACTCTCTATACACCCTACTGAAAACCTTGACAATAAGAGTCAACAATATAGTGGACCAGATCAACAATCTGGAGAAAAGAGCAGCTCAAGGTTTCATAGAAGTCAACCAAGCTCTAGTGGACATAAAGGCTCAACCACCAACAGTGGCACCCAACAATTCCATAGCAACACCTCCAGCCCAAGAGGAGGACCAAAAAATTTCAGTAAGCAAATGGAAATGGGATTGGTACGCCCAAAACTACAACAATCCTCAACAGCAGGGCTCCAGAAGTCACCCTTACAGGGGAAAAGCAAGGAGAGGCGGGGGAAGTGGGATAAGACCTTGGTAAGTCATCCAACTCCTCATAGTTAATTGTATCAACCTGACAATAAATTACATATAGGTAATGAGATTGATAGGGAAATATTGGATATAATTGATAAAGATTTAAAGGATTATTCATTTGAAAAAAATATGTTAAACTTGTCTTTAAATGAGGACAATGTAAATAGTTTTATTGATCACCAGAATAATACTATTAATGTAAAAGTGGAACTAAATGAATAAAATGATGAGTCTTCTGAGTTGGACACAGAAAAAATAGAATATTTTTTAAAAGAGAATCCAATGGAATCAAAAATAATAAGTAAACTGTTATTGAGAATTGAAAAATTGGAAGAGTTCTCAAAAGAGTCAAACAAAAATACAGAAAATGTATTATTACAGCTAACACAATCATTGAGTACCACAGCCAATAGATTAAACATTATTGAAAATTCAAATGATGAATTAATCAATGAGAATAAAAGATTAAACTCTGAGATTAGAAATTTAGAAAGTAAATTAGAACACTCTCAGAATATTATGGCTACCATTGAGGGACGTGTTAAATTATCTTTTTCAAATGTAAATGATACTCTAACTCATGTACCTGTAATAAAGGATAGGTTACAAAGAGTAGAAATAGAAGTAGAAAACATGTTTAAAAATACTGAGAAAAAAAAGATAACACGTCTTATGTGGCAAGAGTACCTGTTTTTATGAAACATGCAAATGAAACACCAATGATGGAACATGAACATAGTGTCATGGGCTCTGAGAACAGTAAATCAGTAAAAGATGAAATAAATGATCATCTTTCCAAAGTAAGTAAATTAATGAATATTCCTCAGGTTAGGGAAGCAGAAACTAACCAAAAGAACTGGCCTAAGTTAGATCAGTACCCTTCTTTTGACGGGGATTCAAAATCTGATTGGCAGCAATTCATACAAAGAATTGATAACTTAAAATTTTCATACAAATTACCTGATGAAGAAATTACTTCAAATTTAATATCTTTATTTACAGATGTGGCCTTATTATGGTTTGAATCTGTATTGAGTGAGGGAATTAATTACTCCTGGAATGAATGGAAGGCACTAATTGAAAGGCAATTTGGTGGCCCAAAAATTAGAATCACTCAAAAAAGATTGTATGAAAGAACCAGATATAATCCAAATGCTGGAGATAAACCCATTGTCTTCTTAATGAATTTAATAAAAATCATGAAAGCTATGGATCCAAAAATAGATTATGAAGAGAGGAAAGAAAAAATAATATACAAGTTGCCTATATCAGTTAGAGACATTATTGTAGCTAGAACTGAAACCATCAGAGATACCTCTGGGTTCATTAATATATGAAATGAGATATTATTAAACCACAAGTATGAAACCAAGTATAGTAATTACAGACAAAATGTTGAGGTGGTAAAGCCTACTACAAGTAAATTACCAGCGGAGAAGAAAAAACCTTCAGCTCCCCTTGTCCCTAAGAGACAAGAGAATAACACTTGTTACAAATTTAATGAACCTTGGGTTCAGGGTCACATGTGTAAGAAGAGAATAAATGTTATTGAAACCTCAGAGAACTCTGAACCAAGTAATCATGAAAATGAGAACGTGGAATCCAGTGAGGATTCTAAAAGTAACATATCTTACAGTGATGATGAAAATGAGATATTTGTATTAGAACAGGATATTATGTTCCTGAATGATGCTATACCTCATACAGACACATCTTTAACTTCCATTGAGGAAGCTTAAATAATTTAAGATGTATCTCATGATACTTACAAAATAACACCTATAAGAGCACCTGTTATCATATGTGGAAAAGAAATGAATTCCATTCTTGACACTGGGGCTGCAGGTAGTGTAGTTTCAATTAATACATTAATGAAACTTGATAGTAAGTACCAGGAAAAACTAGAACCTGTTCAGACAAAGAACTGGAGGGGTTTTGGTTCAGTATTAAATCCAATTGGCAAATACAAAACTGCTGTATTCTTTAAATAAAATAATGGATATGTTAGAGCAGTTTGTGAATTTGTAGTAATGGATAATAATAATTGTAGTGATTGGTTTATTATTGTCAATGATTTATTGACAAAATTTGGCATTAAACTAGATCCTGCAAACAGTTGTTTCACCATAGGCGTGAATGGTAAGAGAAAATTCAAAATATGTTCTGAAAATTCAGTGTATGCCATTTCTCCTAGGGAAGAACAACTGCAAGGTGAAAGAACCACCACTGAAATGGTTGAATTGGACAATGCAATCCAAAAGGCCTCTTTCAGTCCTCAACTCTCAAAAATTGAAGAAGAAAATATTTTGAGATTGATTAAATCATATCCTATGGCATTTGCTCATGGTTCAAATGAACAAGGATTGGTCAAAGACCATGAGATGAAAATCTCTTTAAGCTGTGATTTGGATAATATTCATGGCAGCTTGAAAAAGACACCTTACCCAGAATCTCCTGCAAAAAGAAAAGATATTGAAGACAATATAAAAATGTTGTTGGAAATGGGTATTGTTGAAAACGTAGACACAACACCTAAGTATTGTGTCATTTCACCAGTATTGATCTCTTATGAAAAAGATAAGGCAAGATTATGTGGTGATTATAGAGCTCTGAATACATACACTGTAGATGATATTTACCCTCTACCAAGGATAGCTTCTATCCATGCTAATTTACAAGGTGAAAAATATATTTCCTGTCTGGATGGAAACAAGGGTTACCACCAGATTCCTTTGGAAAAAAATTCTCAAAATTACTTATTAATAACCACACATATGGGTATATATAAGTATGTGAGAATGCCATTTGGCCCAAAGAATGCTCCTTCAGTCTTCCAAAAATTGACACCACACAATATGGGGGGCGGACTTGCTAGCAAGTCCGCAACCTTGGACCCAAACTCACCATAGATTGAACACACATTGAGCTATTGATAAAGGAACCATACAATCAGGGATGAACACCACTCAGCAGAACAGTTTTAGGTGGGTGTTCAAGTAGAGTTCAGTATGGGTTCAGTATGAGTTCAGTCTGAGTTCCATCTGAGTTCCATCTGAGTTCAGGTTGAGGACTTGCTAGCAAGTCCACCCCCTATATTGCGTAGTGTGATGGATAGTGTTTTTCATCAGGAAATGGTTGAAGGATGGATATTGGTCTATATTGATGACATCATAGTGTTTTCAAAAACCTATGATGAACATTTAAATCACCTGAAAAGAGTCTTTCAAAGGATGGATGAAATTAATATGACAATTGCATTAAAGAAATGTAAATTTAGATTTCAATCCTTGAAAGTACTTGGACATGTTATATCTGTATTACAAATTTGTGTTGACCAGAATATGGTGGCAGCAATTAAAAACATTGGTATACCTAAAAATGTAAAAGAGGTTCAAAGTTTTTTGGGTATGTGTGGATATTATAGACAGTATATTAAAAATTACCAATCCATTGCAGCTATTTTAACAACATTAATCAGGAAAAATGAGGCTTTCGTTTGGAATAATGAAAGACAACACTCCTTTAATAAATTAAAGGAATGTTTGATGTCAGCTCCAATATTGGGACTGCCAGATTTCACCCTACCTTTTATCTTTTACACTGATGCAAGCTTCATAGGTTTAGGTGCTGCTTTACAGCAGAAACAGATAATAAATGGAAAATTATCTGAAGTAGTTATCTGTTATATATCCAGAACCTTAAGAAAAACAGAATTAAGGTATGGTGCCACACAGCTAGAATGTTTAGCCATGGTGTGGGCCTTGGAGAAACTTCATTACTATCTGGAGGACCAGAATTTTGAACTTATAACAGATTGCAGTGCAGTAAAATCATTACTAAACATGAAAACACCTAATAGGCACATGTTTAGATGGCAAATAGCTGTACAAGAGTACAGAGGTAGAATGAAAATCACTCACAGAGCAGGAACATTGCATTCTAATGTGGATTTATTATCCAGAAGTCCTTTGCCAAATGATGCTGACAACCCAGCTTATGTACCTGAAAATGAGGTTATACATATATTTGGGATTTATATAGTGGATTTAGAATAAGAGTTTATGTAAACTATATTAGAAAATTATTCATCTGATAAAGATTTTTCTAAACTATCTACCATTCTTAATGATCCAACAAATGCCTCCATGAGTGCATTAATTAAAACCTTGCCTCCAAAGTATAGAAATGCGTTGGAAAAAGGTAAACTATCAATTGAAGATGAATATATATATTACAGGAAAAAGTTAAGTAATGTAATAGTGGTACCACCTTCTATGAAAGAGTTAATGTTGAGTACTTTTCATGATGACATCTTAGCTGGTCATTTTGACTTTAACAAAACATTAACCAGAGTTAAAAATACAGCCTGGTGGATAAACATGAAAGAAGATGTACAAAAATACATTGAAAAATGTGACTCTTGTCAGAAATCTAAAAGATTAACTGGGAAGAGAGCTGGGTTGTTACAACAAATATAGCAGTCAAAAGCTCCATGGGAAATTAAAAACATGGATTTTGTAACTGGCTTTCCATTAGCAGGAAAAGAGAGTTTCAATTCTTGCTGGATAAAAGTAGATAGATTAACAAAAATGTGTAAATTTATCCCTACCCATAAAGAGGTATCTACAAAAGACTTGGAATTACTATGGTGGACTCAGATGATGAATACTGCTGGGTTCCCCAAAGCCATAATCTCTGACAGAGACCCTAAATTTACTTCAGAGTTCTGGACATCTTTGATGGAAGTATCAGGTTGTCGATTGAAATTGTCTACAGCACACCATCCTCAAACTAATGGGGTAGCTGAGAGAATGATACAAACTCTAGAAGACATGATCAGAAGATATTGTGCCTTTGGATTAGAATACAAAGACAATGAGAAATTCACACATGACTGGGTAACATTAATTCCTGGTCTTGAATTTGCTTATAACAGCACAACTCATTCTACCACAGAGAAGAAACCATTTGAACTCTGGCTGGGATATGTACTAAATACCCCAGTAAATCATTTAAATAAATTGCCAAGGTTGGATATACACCCTGGTACTAAATCCTTTATTCATATGCAACAGATGTGTAGGAAGAAGGCAGAAGAATGCATCCAAAAAACATTTGAATATGAAAAGAAAAGGTGGGACAAGTCTCATAAAGAATTTGAATTCAAAAAGGGAGATGAAGTCCTTATATCAACACTACATTTTAACTTACAAGGTAATGTTAAATTAAAGGATCCCTTTGTAGGACCTTTTTTAGTAAGTAAAATGGTTGGTAATAATGCAGTGGAAGTCATATTATATGCTCCATATGATAGGAAACATCCAGTTTTCCCCATCTCATTATTGAAACCTTACCATGCAAATGATCCTGACTTATTTCCAAAAAGAAGGGGAAGGCCTAAAAAGCAACCTGAAGAAATTGTGGAAAAAGAAGAGATTGAAAAAATACTAAAGAAAAGAATCCTTACTAAAGAAAAAGGAACTGAGTATTTACTAAGATTTAAAGGGAAATCAAATGAATTTGATAAATAGATACCTGAAAAAGAAATTTCTAATTTATCCACCCTTCTTAAAAAATTTAAACAGAAATAAATTTCTGTTCAACAAACTGATGGGTTAAAAACCAGTACTCATAATATTTTATTATGTTTTATTTCTTTAAATTATAATCTTTAATGCTACAGAATTAATCTGAATACCTGAAAATTACAAATAAATAAATAAAAATGTATAACTTATTATTTTTTTTATTGTTTTTTTGGGTGGGCAAGTGTTAGCCTGTATATCCCCAGGACTGAGTAAAAAGTGCTTATAAGTTATGTTAAACACATGAACTATACAGGGGAACAATAATTGAGAGTGCAAAAACAGTATACATAAGTAAAATTATAATAATATACAAAATATGCCATTATAACACCTTATATACACGCATATATCCACCTTTTATAGGTCTTATTTACTTAAAATTAATTTGGAATATGTTAGGGTAATCTTAAGAAACTTAAGTATAAGGCTACATAATTTTTAAGTACACTTAAAGCTGTTATATTCATTGTTTTATGCAAAAAACAAGAAATGTGCTTTAGTTCAGTTAAAAGTTGACTATGTGCGCTATAAAATTGAGAATATCAAAATTTCACTTTGACAGATCAATTTTTCTCATTTAGGACTATTTATTTGGCTATTTAAATGCATAAAAATAACACTTTTCAAATTTGGTGTTTTTTATGCCAGAAATGGCTTCTGTGTACTGGCCACATACTGCCTGCTTTTTTACCGTGTGAATAGCTTCATTTTTAGCAAAGTTAGCTTTTTCACACTATAATTACCCCACATTCTATGCCCACTGTGGGGAAACACACTAAAATAGGCGAGAGGCACTTATTTAGTGTCCTAGCTTAATTAATAATGCATTGACCTTGTTTATGTGCACTAATTTCATTAATAACCTCACTCTTGGCATCTTATTTCATCACCATGCTTAAATTTGCCTAATTTAAGTCAAGGATTTAGCCATGCAAGCGCCTGCCAAGGACTGTATGTAGTTAACCCACATCTCATGCTCTTTTTTGAGTTTTTGGGTGGTTTCTCAGTCAACATTGGTTATTTTTGGATGGGAATTTCACGTAGTATAATGTCAGGATTAGCCCCATTATTTCTACAGTAAATACCCCTCATTGTTAATCTATTTTTAAACTTAAAAAGTCTTCTTTAGTCTTTTATATTATTGTTTTATACGCATAAACTCTCTTTTTGTCTTTTTCTTTAATTTTGATGGATTTCCCTTATTATTACAGGATTTTGGCGGTTGTTACTCTTTTAATTATGTCATGGGTTACTAGGGGTGTTGATGGGAGTTTCTATTAGTTGTTTTGAGGCCTCATTAAATGTGTATTGGATGGTACATCAAGGAAATCATTGGGGAACTCAGTGTGTATAAAAGGAGGAGGTTTTTGGGTCTTGTTTCTACATTCTTTATGATTACAATTTACACCATATAACCAAATCAATCAGTAGTTTTATAAGTCTTTTGAGTAGTATCTGAATTATTAAACTCTATTTTTCTACCAATTAAAAAGATTGTAAGCCATATATAAAATTAGTGAGAATTATATTACTGAGACCTTTATTTTGAATTATATTTTACTATTTGTTGGATTTAAATTACAGTATTCATATAAGACCATATAAATCTTTTAGAAAAAGACTTTTCAAGCTATTTAACGTCCTTATAGTTGATCTTAGCTTGAAAGATGGTGTGACATCTGGGGTAACTGAAGATGGATGAAATGTAGTAACACACATGATGGATGATTGGGTTTACTAAGTTGGGTGATGTATCAAGGGCTGGGCTTGTGAAGAGATAATAGGCAGTATCAGTTCTAGCAAGTCCACACTTATCTAAGTGCAGATTTCCAAAACACACTAGCCCCAACACTGGTGGATCTCAAAAGTGAAATAAGTGTGATTTATTTCACTCAAATCTGCACTTTCTCAACCCAAAAGTGCTGATTTTACCATGAATTCCCATTTCATTTATTTTTCTGCATCATCCTATTCATATGCAGCACTCCACAGCATAACACTTTATAACTCAAAACAACATCATGCATCATTTACATTTTTATACCATATAAGAGTCATGTCTTCCTTACTCTCCAATCATGATAAATTACATCAAGCAATGACTTTCATAGCTCTTGATCTGCTCTTGAACTCTGATTTTGATTCTATTTCTGATCTTGAAGAAGATTTTCTTTTTTTTTAATCAAAAATGGCCAGGAAATGTTACCTTCTTCCATGAAAGCCCCCATGTACTTCATACCCCATAAGTCCACCATCCAGACACTTCTTAACCTATTAGAGCCCAGTTTTAGACAGTTGTTCTGGACTTCCCCAGGAATGTTCCATCAAGTTCTTGTGCCTATTCAGGATCATATCCCATGTTTCAAAATAATTATCAAAAAAAAAAAAAACCAGTGTGATCCTTCAATTGAATTTGCCATCACACTATGTCATTTGGGTTCCAATGATAGTGGAGCTGCCTTGACACATTTAGAAAACCTCTTTGACTTAGGGTATGTTTCTGTTAATGCTTATACAAAATGATGCATCACTGCTATCAACTCCTTGGAATCTCAACTTCACACCTGGCCAACAAAAGAAGAGTGATTTGAATCATATCAGGTTATGAAAGCAGAGGGTTTCCAAAGATGTATTAGTTTTTTTGATGGTGCTACTATTCCTTTGAGTCAGAAACTTGCTCAAGGTAGAAACAATTACTTTGACCAAAAATAGAGATATCCTATTTTATAGTTCCTTTCATTTTTTTCATAATAACACAAACAACTATCTCTTCTCTATAGATATTCAATTTCAGTTTAGCATATATGTGACACCCACAAATAATTTATATCTTTCTTTGCTGGCTATCCTCAATCATGTCATGACTCCTACACATCTTCCAACATATGAAAATTTCAAAAGAACCTAAAAAAAATTTTTTTTTGAAGAAGAACAGTATCTTCTGGAAGATTCTGCTTATGTGAATAGAAAGTATGTACTTCCTGATTTTTTGGGAGCAGCTTCAGAAGAAAGTCAAAAAGCCAAGTTCAAAAAATGATTTGGAAAAGTCAACAGTCCATATTGAACATTCTATTGGAATTGTGAAAGGTCATTTTTTCTAGTATATTTGAATTAATAAGTCTTCTTAGAAATATATCTGAAATGGAGATATTGATCAACTGGATTCTGCATTGCACTATACTTTATAACCTACTTTCTGACCTCAAAGATCAATGGCTAGAGCTGTATGAAGATAAAAAATTTGAAACACCTCCCACTATATTGAACACTTCTATTTCTCAAAAAACTAGAATAAGGTTGAGAATTCTTCCAATCACACAAGCAAATTAGGAGATTTAGCTTTAATTTATTCTTAAATATTTAAGAAATTTATTAAACTTACTTCTCACTGTTATACACTACATCAGATTATCTACTATTACTCAAATTCTTTCTTTCTTTCTTCTTTTACATCCTTGTGAAAATCTTTTAAAATATATATTATAAGATTTAAAACATGTAACTTTATTCACCACACAAAATGGGTGCAGACTTGTTAGCAAGTCCACAACCTTGGACCCAAACTCACCACAGATTGAACACACATTGAGCTATTGACAAAGGAACCATACAATCAGGGATGAACACCACTCAGCAGAACAGTTTTAGGTGGCTGTTCATGTCAGCCTGTATATCTCCAGGACTGAGTAAAAAGTAATGTTAAACACATGAACTATACATGGGAATAATAAATAAGAGTACACAAATAGTATACATAAGTAAAATTATGATAATACACAAAAAATGCCATTATAACACCTTATATACACGCATATATCCACCTTTTATAGGTCTTATGTACTTAATATTAAGTTGGAATATGTTAGGGTAATCTTAAGAACCTTAAGTATAAGGCTACATAATTTTTAAGTACACTTAAAGTTGTTATATTCATTGTTTTATGCAAAAAACAAGAAATGTGCTTTATTTCACTTAAAAGTTGACTATATGCGCTATAAAATTGAGAATATCAAAATTGCGCTTTGACAGATCAATTTGTCTCATTTAGGACTATTGATTTGGCTATTTAAATGCATAAAAATAACACTTTTCAAATTTGGTGTTTTTTATGCCAGAAATGGCTTCTGTGTACTGGCCACATACTGCCTGCTTTTTTCCCGTGTGAATAGCTTCATTTTTAGCAAAGTTAGCTTTTTCACACTATAATTACCCCACATTCTACGCCCACTGTGGGGAAACACACTAAAATAGGCGACAGGCGCTTATTTAGTGTCCTAGCTTAATTAATAATGCATTGACCTTGTTTATATGCACTAATTTCATTAATAACCTCACTCTTGGCACTTTATTTCATCACCACGCTTAAATTCGCCTAATTTTAGTCAAGGATTTACCCGTGCAAGCGCCTGCCAAGAACTGCATGTAGTTACCCCACATCTCACGCTCTTTTTTAAGTTTTTGGGTGGTTTCTCAGTCAATTTTGGTTATTTTTGAATGGGAATTTCACGTAGTATAATGTCAGGATTAGCCCCATTATTTCTACAGTCAATCCCCCTTATTATTAAGCTATTATTAACCTTAAAAAGTCTCCTTTAGTCTTTAATATTATTGTTTTATACGCATATACTCTCTTTTTGTCTTTTTCTTTAATTTTGATGGATTTCCCTTATTATTACAGGATTTTGGCGGTTGTTATTCTTCTAATTATGTCATGGGTTACTGGGAATGTTGATGGGCATGTCTATTAGTTGTTTAGAGGCGTCATTAACTTTGTATTGGGTGGTACATCAAGGGAATCATTGGGGAACTCAGTGTGTATAAAAGGAGGAGGTTTTTGGGTTGTATTTCTTCATTCTTTATCATTACAATTCAACCCATATAACCAAATAAATTACAATACATATCAATTAGTACTTTTATAAGACTTTTGAATAGTATCTGAATTAAATAATCTATTTTTCTACCAACTACAAAGATTGTAAGCCATATATAAGAATAGTGAGAATTATATTACTGAGACCTTTATATTTGATTATATTTTACAACTTAGTGGATTAAAACTACAGTATTCATATAGGACCATTAAAAATCTTCTAGACAAATGACTATTCAAGCTAGTTCACGTCCTTGTACTTGACCTTAGCCTGACAATTGGGGACCTTTCCTCAAGAATTCTGTTATAATCCTGTAAGTGAAATTTTCAAAAGAAGGTGCACGTAAATAATATCCCTATAGAAATATTTGGATAATTACAACAGGTTGGGGTCACTTATTTAGTGATTTCAGAAAAAGAAGCCCTGTTATATAATAAAATTGTGATATTGAATCAACAATTTTACCACTAATTTAACATATAATTGTTCTTAGTGGGAGTCTGTCAATAGACCAATTAAATTTGTGATCCTTGCAGATAATAACCAATTAAACTGATTAATTGTTTTCTTTTTACAGGACTCTTAATCCCTTTTTATTGGTTTGTAAAATTCATTTAATATTTAGAAAGAATCTTACTAACAAATTTTCTTTTTTAAATATAAATACACGGCTACATATTGTAGACCAGTTAAATCAAGTGACCACATAAAAGCATATTTGACTTTTGGCACTTAAAAATTCACTTAATACCAATAAGTAAGCAATAAAATTGTCTTCAGTGGTAATAAAAAATACTGATTAAACTCCTTTTTAAAGTTTTTCAAATCTAAACTTTCAATTCTCTAAAAATTCCACATAAAAATGTGTGACAACAATGACATTGTAAGTAATAAGGCAAAACCTTATAACTTAAGAACTAGAGCTGAAAAACATGTTACAGGACATCCAAATGGAGGGTCAAGAATCACCAGTAACAATAAACAACACCCCACCAATGTCCATGGAGGAAAAGGAAAAGCTCTTAAAACAAATGTCAATAAAGAAGTCCAAAAACACCTTACAAGAGCAAATTCACTCCCTCTCAACCCTACTGAATACACTAATTATAAGAGTAAACAATATGTTAGACCAGATCAACAATCTGGAGAAAAGGGCGGCACAGGGCTTTATAGAAGTCAACCAGGCTCTAGTGGATATAAGGTCTCATCAACAACCAGTGGCACCAAATACCACAGCAGCACCTCCAGTCCCAGAAGAGGACCAAAAGATAACTGTAAGCAAATGGAAGTGGGATTGGTATGCCCAAAACTACAACAGTCCTCCTCAACAGGGATCCAGCAGTCACCCTTACGGGGGAAAGCCAAGGAGAGGCAGGGGAAATGGAATAAGACCGTGGTAAGTCATCCATCTTCTCAAGATCAATTATATAATCCTAACAATGAATTACTTATAGGTAATGAAATTGATAGAGAGTTATTGGATATAATTGATAAGGATTTAAAAAATTATTCATTTGAAAATAACATGTTAGACTTGTCATTACATGAGGACAATGTACATAGTTTTATTGATCACCAGGAAAATACTATTAATATAAAAATGGAATCAAATGAGGAAAAAATTGACCCTGATGATGAATCTTCTGAATTGGAAACGAACAAAATTGAATATTTTCTGAAAGAAAATCCAATGAAATCAAAAATAATTAGTAAATTATTATTGAGAATTGAAAAATTGGAAGAATTCTCTAGAGAGTCCAACAATAATACAGAAAGTGTATTATTAAACATCACACAATCATTGAGTACAACAGCCAATAAGTTAAAATTTATTGAGAATTCAAATAATGAATTGATCAATGAAAACAAAAGATTAAATTCTGAGATTAAAAATTTAGAAATTAAATTAGAACATTCTCAGAATATTATGGCCACCATAGAGGGACGTGTAAAATTGTCTTTTTCAAATGTAAATGATACTTTAACTCATGTACCTGTAATAAAAGATAGGTTACAAAGAGTAGAAATTGAGGTAGCCAACATTTTGAAAAATACTGAAACAATAAAGGATAATACCTCTTATGTAGAAAGAGTACCAGTTTTTATGAAACACTCTGATGATAAACCAATGATGGAACATGAACATAGTGTCATGGGCTCTGAGAATATAAAATCAGTAAAAGATGAAATTAATGATCATCTTTCTAAAGTGAGTGAATTACTCAATATTCCTCAGGTTAGGGAAGCTAAAACTAGCCAAAAGAACTGGCCTAAGTTAGATCAGTACCCTTCTTTTGACAAGGATTCAAAATCTGATTGGCAACAATTCATACAAAGAATTGATAACTTAAAATTTTCATATAAATTACCTGATGAAGAAATTACTTCAAAGTTAATATCTTTATTTACAGATGTGGCCTTATTATGGTTTGAATCTGTATTGAGTGAGGGAATTAATTACTCCTGGAATGAATGGAAGGCACTAATTGAAAGGCAATTTGGTGGCCCAAAATTTAGAATCACTCAACAAAGACTGTATGAAAGGGCCAGATATAATCCAAATGCTGGAGATAAACCCATGGTCTTCTTAATGAATTTAATAAAAATCATGAAAGCTATGGATCCAAAAATGGATTATGAAGAGTGGAAAGAAAAAATAATATACAAGTTGCCTATATCAGTTAGAGACATTATTGTAGCTAGAACTGAAACTGTCAGAGACACCTCTGGATTCATTAATATATGCAATGACATATTATTAAACCACAAGTATGAAACCAAGTATAGTAATTACAGACAAAGTGTTGACGTGGTAAAACCTACTACAAGTAAGTTACCAGTGGAAAAGAAAAAACCTTCAGCTCCCCTTGTCCCTAAGAGACAAGAAAATAACACTTGTTACAAATGTAATGAACCTTGGGTTAAAGGTCACACGTGTAAGAAAAGAATAAATGTTATTGAAACCTCACAGAATTCTGAACCTAGTAATCATGAAGATGAGAATGTGGAATCCAGTGAGGATTGCAAGAGTAACATATCTTACAGTGATGATGAAAATGAGATATTTGTATTAGAACAGGATATAATGTTCCTGAATGATGCTATACCTCATACAGACACATCTTTAACTTCCATAGAGGAAGCTGAAATAATTAAAGATGTATCTCATGACACTTACAAAATAACACCTATCAGAGCACCTATTATCATATGTGGAAAAGAAATGAATGCCATTCTTGACACTGGGGCTGCAGGTAGTGTAGTTTCACTTAATGCATTAATGAAACTTGATAGTAAGTACCAGGAAAAACTAGAACCTGTTCAGACAAAGAACTGGAGGGGTTTTGGTTCAGTATTAAATCCAATTGGCAAATACAAAACTGCTGTATTCTTTAAATATAATAATGGATATGTTAGAGCAGTTTGTGAATTTGTAGTAATGGATAATAATAATTGTAGTGATTGGTTTATTATTGGCAATGATTTATTGACAAAATTTGGCATTAAACTAGATCCTGCAAACAGTTGTTTCACCATAGGGGTGAATGGTAAAAGGAAATTCAAAATATGTTCTGAAAATTCAGTATATGCCATTTCTCCTAAAGAAGAACAACTGCAAGGTGGAAGAGCCACCAATGAAGTGGGTGAATTGGAAAATGAAATCCAAAAGGCCTCTTTCAGTCCTCAACTCTCAAAAATTGAACAAGAAGACATTTTGAGATTGATTAAATCATATCCTATGGCATTTGCTCATGGATCAAATGAACTAGGATTGGTCAAAGACCATGAGATGAAAATCTCTCTAAGCTGTGATCTGGATAATATTCCTGGCAGCTTAAAAAAGAAACCTTACCCAGCATCTCCTGCAAAAAGGAAAGATATTGAAGACAATATAAAATTGTTGTTGGAAATGGGTATTGTTGAAAAAGTGGACACAACACCTAAGTATTGTGTCATTTCACCAGTATTAATCTCTTATGAAAAAGATAAGGCAAGATTATGCGGTGATTATAGAGCTCTGAATACATATACAGTAGATGATATTTACCCTCTACCAAGGATAGCTTCTATCCATGCTACCTTACAAGGAGCAAAATATATTTCCTGTCTGGATGGGAACAAGGGTTACCACCAGATTCCTGTGGAAAGAAATTCTCAAAATTACTTATTAATAACCACACATATGGGTATATATAAGTATGTGAGAATGCCATTTGGCCCAAAGAATGCCCCTTCAGTCTTCCAAAAATTGATGGATAGTGTTTTTCATCAGGAAATGGTTGAAGGATGGCTATTGGTCTATATTGATGACATCATAGTGTTTTCAAAAACATATGATGAACATTTAAATCACCTGAAAAGAGTCTTTCAAAAAATGGATGAAATTAATATGACTATTGCATTAAAGAAATGTAAGTTTTGATTTCAATCCTTGAAAGTACTTGGACATGTTGTATCTGGATTAAAAATTTGTTTTGACCAGAATAAAGTGGCAGCAATTAAAAACATTGGGATACCTACAAATGTAAAAGAGGTTCAAAGTTTTTTGGGTATGTGTGGATATTATAGACAATATATTAAAAATTACCAATCCATTGCAGCCCCTTTAACAACATTAATCAGGAAGAATGAAGCTTTCATTTGGAATAATGAAAGACAACACGCCTTTAATAAATTAAAGGAATGTTTAATTTCAGCTCCAATATTGGGACTGCCAGATTTCACCCTACCTTTTATCTTGTACACTGATGCAAGTTTCATAGGTTTGGGTGCTGCTTTACAGCAAAAACAGATAATAAATGGAAAATTATCTGAAGTAGTTATCTGTTATATATCCAGAACCTTAAGAAAAACAGAATTAAGGTATGGTGCCACACAGCTAGAATGTTTAGCCGTGGTGTGGGCTTTGGAGAAACTTCATTACTATCTGGAAGACCAGAAGTTTGAACTTATAACAGATTGCAGTGCAGTGAAATCATTACTAAACATGAAAACACCTAATAGGCACATGTTTAGATGGCAACTAGCTGTACAAGAGTACAGAGGAAGAATGACAATCACTCACAGAGCAGGAACATTGCATTCAAATGTGGATTTATTATCCAGAAGTCCTTTGCCAAATGATGCTGACAACCCAGCTTATGTGCCTGAAAATGAGGTTATACATATATTTGGGATTTATATAGTGGATTTAGAAGAAGAGTTTATGCAAACTATATTGGAAAATTATTCATCTGATAAAGATTTGTCTAAACTATCTACCATTCTTAATGATCCAACAAATGCCTCCATGAGTGCATTAATTAAAACCTTGCCTCCAAAGTATAAAAATGCGTTGGAAAAAGGTAAACTATCAATTGAAGATGGATATATATATTACAGGAAAAAGTTAAGTAATGTAATAGTGGTACCACCTTCTATGAAAGAGTTAATGTTGAGTACTTGTCATGATGACATCTTAGCTGGTCATTTTGACTTTAACAAAACATTAACCAGAGTTAAAAATACAGCCTGGTGGATAAACATGAAAGAGGATGTACAAAAATACATTGAAACATGTGACTCTTGTCAGAAATCTAAAAGATTAACTGGGAAGAGATCTGGGTTGTTACAACAAATAGAGCAGCCAAAAGCTCCATGGGAAATTATAAACATGGATTTTGTAACTGGCTTGCCATTAGCAGGAAAAGAAAGTTTCAATTCTTGCTGGGTAATAGTGGATAGATTAACAAAAATGTGTAAGTTTATCCCTACCCATAAAGAGGTATCTGCAAAAGACTTGGCATTACTATGGTGGACTCAGATGATGAATACTGCTGGGTTCCCCAAAGCCATAATCTCTGACAGAGACCCTAAATTTACTTCAGAGTTCTGGACATCTTTGATGGAAGTATCAGGTTGTCAATTAAAATTGTCTACAGCACACCATCCACAAACTGATGGGCTGGCTGAGAGGATGATACAAACTCTAGAAGACATGATCAGAAGATATTGTGCCTTTGGATTAGAATACAAAGACAATGAGAAATTCACACATGACTGGGTAACATTAATTCCTGGCCTTGAATTTGCTTATAACAGCACAACTCATTCTGTAACAGAGAAGAAACCATTTGAACTCTGGCTGGGATATGTACCAAATACCCCAGTAAATCATTTAAATAAACTACCAAGGTTGGATATACACCCTGGCACTAAATCCTTTATTCATATGCAACAAATGTGTAGAAAGCATGCAGAAGAATGCATCCAAAAAGCATTTGAATATGAAAAGAAAAGGTGGGACAAATCTCATAAAGAATTTGAATTTAAGAAGGGAGATGAAGTTCTCATATCAACACTACATTTTAACTTACAAGGTAATGTTAAATTAAAGGATCCCTTTGTAGGACCTTTTGTAGTAAATAAAATGGTTGGGAATAATGCAGTGGAAGTCATATTATATGCTCCATATGACAGGAAACATCCAGTTTTCCCTATCTCATTATTGAAACTTTACCATGCAAATGATCCTGACTTATTTCCTAAAAGAAGGGGAAGGCCTAAAAAGCAACCTGAAGAAATTGTGGAAAAAGCAGAGATTGAAAAAATACTCAAGAAAAGAATCCTTACTAAAGAAAAAGGAACTGAGTATTTACTAAGATTTAAAGGGAAATCAAATGAATTTGATGAATGGATACCTGAAAAAGAAATTTCTAATTTATCCACCCTTCTTAAAAAATTTAAA
Organism: Hemileia vastatrix; assembly: GCA_030280995.1. Taxonomy (NCBI): domain Eukaryota; kingdom Fungi; phylum Basidiomycota; class Pucciniomycetes; order Pucciniales; family Zaghouaniaceae; genus Hemileia; species Hemileia vastatrix. Next base: position 12,114,970 of record JASXTE010000018.1, on the reverse strand, counting down.
CAGAAATAAATTTCTGTTCAACCAGCTGAGGGGTTAAAAAACCAGTACTCATAGTATTTTATTATGGTTTATTTCTTTAAAGTTGAATCTTTAATGCTACAGATTTATTCTGAATACCTGAAAATTACAAATTAATAAAATAAAATGTATAACTTATCATTTTTTTATTGTTTTTTTTGGGTGGGCGAGTATCAGCCTGTATATCTCCAGGACTGAGTAAAAAGTAATGTTAAACACATGAACTATACATGGGAATAATAAATAAGAGTACACAAATAGTATACATAAGTAAAATTATGATAATACACAAAAAATGCCATTATAACACCTTATATACACGCATATATCCACCTTTTATAGGTCTTATGTACTTAATATTAAGTTGGAATATGTTAGGGTAATCTTAAGAACCTTAAGTATAAGGCTACATAATTTTTAAGTACACTTAAAGTTGTTATATTCATTGTTTTATGCAAAAAACAAGAATTGCGCTTTATTTCACTTAAAAGTTGACTATATGCGCTATAAAATTGAGAATATCAAAATTGCGCTTTGACAGATCAATTTGTCTCATTTAGGACTATTGATTTGGCTATTTAAATGCATAAAAATAACACTTTTCAAATTTGGTGTTTTTTATGCCAGAAATGGCTTCTGTGTACTGGCCACATACTGCCTGCTTTTTTCCCGTGTGAATAGCTTCATTTTTAGCAAAGTTAGCTTTTTCACACTATAATTACCCCACATTCTACGCCCACTGTGGGGAAACACACTAAAATAGGCGACAGGCGCTTATTTAGTGTCCTAGCTTAATTAATAATGCATTGACCTTGTTTATATGCACTAATTTCATTAATAACCTCACTCTTGGCACTTTATTTCATCACCACGCTTAAATTCGCCTAATTTTAGTCAAGGATTTACCCGTGCAAGCGCCTGCCAAGAACTGCATGTAGTTACCCCACATCTCACGCTCTTTTTTAAGTTTTTGGGTGGTTTCTCAGTCAATTTTGGTTATTTTTGAATGGGAATTTCACGTAGTATAATGTCAGGATTAGCCCCATTATTTCTACAGTCAATCCCCCTTATTATTAAGCTATTATTAACCTTAAAAAGTCTCCTTTAGTCTTTAATATTATTGTTTTATACGCATATACTCTCTTTTTGTCTTTTTCTTTAATTTTGATGGATTTCCCTTATTATTACAGGATTTTGGCGGTTGTTATTCTTCTAATTATGTCATGGGTTACTGGGAATGTTGATGGGCATGTCTATTAGTTGTTTAGAGGCGTCATTAACTTTGTATTGGGTGGTACATCAAGGGAATCATTGGGGAACTCAGTGTGTATAAAAGGAGGAGGTTTTTGGGTTGTATTTCTTCATTCTTTATCATTACAATTCAACCCATATAACCAAATAAATTACAATACATATCAATTAGTATTTTTATAAGACTTTTGAATAGTATCTGAATTAAATAATCTATTTTTCTACCAACTACAAAGATTGTAAGCCATATATAAGAATAGTGAGAATTATATTACTGAGACCTTTATATTTGATTATATTTTACAACTTAGTGGATTAAAACTACAGTATTCATATAGGACCATTAAAAATCTTCTAGACAACTGACTATTCAAGCTAGTTCACGTCTTTGTACTTGACCTTAGCCTGACAGTTCAAGTAGATTTCAGTATGGGTTTAATATGAGTTCATTCTGAGTTCCATCTGAGTTCAGGTTGGGGACTTGCTAGCAAGTGCACCTGCTATATTGCATAGTGATTCTTAAAAGAAAGGCTGTTATTAATTAATTTGTTTTAATCTGTTCATCTTTTCATTTTGATTTTTTTCTGTGAATGCATATAAAATTTATTTTCAACCAAAAAAAAAATTAAAATTAAAAGAATAAAGACTATTCCCTCCCCTGAAATTTACTATAGGAGGGTGTCAGGATTACCCAATTTTAATTTTAATTCCATAAATTAATAATTAAAAAAATCAAAAAAGATAATCAACACACTAAAAGCAATATAATTCAAAATGTTACCTGCCAATGAGTTCTGATGTGATCAAATTTAAAGAATAACTTTGACATGGAATTGTATTTTGAACTCATTCAAACAATTAATTGTTTGAATGATTACCTTTATACAGCAGCAAGGCCCAATGGCACATTACTTAAAGTTGATGATTATCTTTAATGACTAATTTATTATATATTTATGAAAACAAAATGAATCTTTGGAAATCCTCTATTTACCATATTTAGCATCCCTCATTGACGATTTACTTTTCATTTATCATTGCAAAAAGTTTCTGGAGAGAAAAAAAAACCAAATTTTTTTTTAGTAAAGCACTCAGAAACATCTTAGAAACATTTCCAAAGCAATTCCAAAATAAAAAAAGAAAACCTATGTAAAATGCTTTGAAATGTCTCAGAAATCTTTCCAAAGCATTTCCAAGGAGAAAAAAAGCAAAAAAAATAATAATACAGAATTCACTTGGAAAAAATTTGGAAACATTCTGGAATTATTTCCAAAGTGATTAGAATGAGAAAATGAAAAAAAGGAAAAAAAAACAAAAAAAAGGTCAGTGAAATTCTAATATACATTTCCAAAGAAAAAAAATTACATAAAATGCTTGGAAACAATTCAGAAACATTCTGGAGGTGTTTCCAAAGCAATTAGAAAGAGAAACAAAATGGAAAAACACAATAGATAAATAAAATGTTTGGAAATGTCTTGCAGAAATCTTAAAGCATTTCTGCGGAAAAAAAAACTTATGGAGAACACTCAGAAAAAGTTCAGAAAAATTCTGTAACTTTTTCCAAAGTGATTAGAAAGAGAAAAAAAGGAAAAAAAAACAAAAAAAGGTCACACCACACAATATGGGGGGAGGACTTGCTAGCAAATCCGCAACCTTGAACCCTAATTCATATCTTTTTGAGCACACATTGAGCAAGTGATGAAACCATCATGAAGAAGTATTGAATTTACTTTGAACACACCTTGAAGCTCATGTGAACACAAATGGGGCTACAAGGGTTGGAAAGGCTGGAGAGAGGGGTGAGGAAGGGTATATGGGGTAGCAAAAAGGTTGGGAAAGAGTTGGAAGGGGAGATTAAGGGTTCCGAGGCATTTTAAATGAAGAAAAGGGTCTAGGAGAGGTTGAGAAGGGTGAAATGGGGATCAAAAGAGGATGGCATACAATGGGGCTGGGACGATAGCAAAAGGCATGGGGAGGGAAGACAAGCATGTGTTGATAGAATTGAAAGGGATGGAGATTGGTGCAAACAGAGTGTGAAAATAGGAGGATGAACTCTGTTCTTCGGGTGAAGAACAGAGTTCACTTCCATAAAATATTAGCTGAAACATAGTTTTCAATTCTGTAAAAACAGTTGTAAGTAATAGAAAAAGTCACTGATTTTTTTTATATGTAATCTGAAATTTTTTAATAAAATTATTGTATTTAAGAATTGCAATATTTTCAATCAATTTTTATTGATCAACTTAATTTAATAAAGTATTATTTCAATAAGTTGCTTCAAAAAATACTTTGCATTGAGTAGACTCATGGAATAATTTTTTCTGGCTTCCATTCAGTTATCCTCACACTTTCACTATGTTTTCAATATAGATCCATTATTATTTGTGTGATACTTCAAGTGAAATTTCAGTATTACTTCAGTCTGAGTTCCATCTGATTTCCATCTGACTTCAAGTTGCGGACTTGCTAGCAAGTCCGCTCCCCATATTGCATGGTGTCAGTAAAATGCTCAGAAATGTCTTGGAATCACTTCCAAAGCAAAAAAAACCTTCTTGAAATAACTTGGAAACAGTTTTGAGACTTTCTGGTACTGTTTAGAAAGCAATTAGAAAGAGAAAAAAAAGAAAAACAAATAAAATGTCAGTAAAATACTTGGAAATGTTTCCAAAATGTTTCTGATGAAGAAAAAACTTACAGAGAACACTCAGAAACAGTTCAGAAATGTTTTGGGGCTGTATCTGAAGCCATTAGAAAGAGAAAAAAAAACAAAAGGTCAGTAATATGCTCAGAAACATCTTAGAGATGTTTCTGAAGCATTTATGAGGAAAAAAAACAAAATAGAAAAACTTACAGGAAAATCTTGATAAAAGTTTGGAAACTTTCTGGAACTTTTTAAAAAGCAATTGGTGACAGAAAAAAGAAAAAAAAAGAAGTTCAGATAAGAAAAAATGAGGGTGAAGGAATGAAAGGATGTGAAGAATGAGAAAAGAAAGATAAATGGTATGAAGAAAAAGAAACACACTCCTTGATGAAAGGGAAGAGTAACAAGTGAAGAGAAAGATAGTTGGGGGAGTCTGGAAGGAGAATTTCTTCATGAAAGAACTATGATATGCATTATGAAATGCATTCTGAAATGTGTTATGAAATAAGTTCTGAAATTTGATGTGAAGATGTGTGTATTGAAAACAGAAATTTTCATGGCAAATGCAAAATGATCATTACAAATATGTGTGCCAAGGTTTGATAAGGGGATGGAGGTCAGTGTTTCACACATGACAGGGATGGGGTGAGAAAGGAAGGAATTATGTGGAAAACATGAGAGTGTGAAAAAAATTAGGAGAAAAGTGCTGATTTGAGGTCATAACTAGCACCCATTTTTGAAATAAGTGACTTTTTTGCAAATTTTAGTGCTGATTTTATTTGAAATCTACACTTAAGTTAAGTGCAGATTTTCAAGAAATGACACCCCCTATTAAGGAGTATAAAATTTAGAGATTCTCCATTTCAATATACCTCTTTTTTGACCAAATCAACCATTATTATATTTTAAAACATCCCATATTGTGCCACCAAACCACCTATTTAATGAGAATTAATGTCAGCCAGGCTACTAGACTTACCCAGTGAAATAAGGATTTAATTACTGGATGAAGCCGCACCTTATCATCTTTAATTATTATTTAATTATCATTTAGTTACATTAACATTTAGTTATAAATTAACTAGTTACAGAATGTTAAAATTAAATTAATTAATTAACTAAATAAGTAAAATTATAATTATAATTTTGTCCCTTATATTTTCTCTAACACCGTGCTCAATTGACAGGTTGGGAAAAATAAAACTTTATATTTAAAAAATAAAATACAAAGATAAAATAAGATTTAAATATTCAAATAATATTAAATATATACAAATAAATCAAATTTCTTATTTGGAATTGACATTTACAGTAAATATTAAAAATATTGATGTATTTCTGACATACTCTGTAAATACATCTTTTTGACGCCTTCTTTTTGGAATAACTTTATTATTTGAAATACTCTTTCTGGAATGTTCTTTTTCTCTCTTTTTTCCTACTGTTTTTAGAATTTGATTTCCGTGCTTTGTCTCTCCTTTGCCTATAAAAGGCCTCTCTTTTTGTTGTCTTTTAATCATTCTATTTTACCAACTCATTTTATTACAACAATAACCAATAAAAACTTATTCTTATACTCTATATCATTAGTATTTACAATAGCGTAATTCTAATTTATAAATTATATTAATATTTTAATCCTACCTCTTTTTATTGAGTAAAACAATCATCTTTGAATTAAGAAATACGTACAAATTTGTTGAGAATCCATTTAAACCTTATAAATCCTCGTAGAACTTCGTACCAAAACTTCTAGACAAAAAGTGTACCTTGACAATTGGGGGCCTTTCCGGGAATATTGACGGCGCAACGTTACTTGAGGCGTAATCGAGGGGACCATCGGCGTACAAGCACCTGTAAAGGACGAGTGGAGGCGAGAAAGACGACGAACGTCATACGTCACGTGATAAAAGTTTTTGCTGCGAACGGGAATCGAACCGCGCTCCAAAACTCAAGTTCATATACTGACTAAAGATCGTATATATCGTGGTAATTATTGTGATTACTATTTGTGGGTTACTCTTCACTCTTCATTTTCTACGTATTTCCTTTTACTCAGCACTCTGTAAGTGGCATTAATTTGCTCATTTTGCAGGGGGAGGTGTCTGGTAATTGGAATTTATTTTTATTATTATATATTTTTTTTATTTTTCCTGGTTGACCATAATAGAGCAATAACTGTTCTTAGTCCCAGAGGTAATAAAATAATTATATATTAATATTAATTATTATCATTTTTCAGTTGAAAATTGTCGTGATTAATTTGAATTTTAATTGTTCCAGTTGACAAACTGTCCTGACAATAATATTTTTTATTAAATAAAATAATTATTATAATTTTTCAGTTGACATTTGTCCTGATTAATTAATTGTTCCAGTTGACAAATTGTCCTGACAATTATATTTTTTTTTTAATAAATAATTAACATTTCATTACTTCAGTTGACTTTGAGTCCTGGTAATCCAATAAATCTTTTTAAGTAATAAAATTCATATTTAAATTACTTCAGTTGACATTGAGTCCTGGTAGTTAATTAATCAGTTAAAATAATTTTATTAATAAAGATTCATATTTGATTATTTCAGTTGACAATAAATCCTGGTAATAAATTAGTTGATTTAAATCCTGAAAATAAAAATTAATAGAAATTCTAATTTATTTCTACAGTTGATTGCATTATCCTGGTTTTAAATTTTTTTTTATTAATTTTATTTAAGTTGATTTTTATCCTAAAAAGATTTTTTTTTATTTTTATTTTATTTCTGTTAAATAAAAATTAAAAATAAAGACTAATTAATTTTTTGTCTCTTTTCCTTCATTTCAGTAGAATCTTAAAATGACTGATCAAAGTGGTTTTACTGCATGTGAAGAAGAACTAGACTTAATTGATTATGATGAGCCTACTTCTGTAAGTTCTCCTTTAACAAGAAGAATTTCTCAAACTAATAAATCCTTGCCCCAAACAGGATGTGGAAATGGAAGAAGTAGAAATCCTAGTGGACAATACTCAGGATCAGAAACCCAGGACAAACCCACCAGAAGAGCTTCCAAGAGGCTTCAAGATAAAAAAGATACCGTTGTCCCAGCAGATAAAGAATCTGTCAACCCACATAAAGGAGTTAAAGACAGACAGCTTAAAACTAAAGGTAAGGGTAGATGCCTTGGAAGAATGGGAGAAAAGAAAAAATACTTCTCTCCAAGAGAAAAGGGAACCTCTTCCTCCCAGGGATCAACAACAATTGGCTCCCCAATCCTAAGAGATGGTAGAAGTGTCCAAGTGGCAGTGGGACTGGCTCAACACACAGTGGGACTACTTAGCTCAAAATCAGCATCAATTACCTCAGGTAGGTCCATCAAGGCCCACCCAGGCAAACCCCACTCCTCCCCACCCTTATCAAGGAGGCAAAAGAAGAAGGAAACCCAATATGGTGATACCCAGCAAACCCTGGTACGTCCCTCTATTGATTCTCAAGTGCCTTTTCTTGTGGCTGACTCTGTTCCTTCATGTAAATCTGGAAGGCAGGATGAAACCTTGAGACCTATAGAGGCTGGGAATAGTAGACAGTTATCTCATGTATCCAATCCATTACTTTTAATTGCTACCTCACTGATTAATCCTGATATGGCTGTGATTGATGAAACTCTTGACCCTGAGTTCTATGAGAGCCTGGAAAGTTACTCAGTTTCCTTATTGAGAAACACTCCAGATGTAGCAAGAATTAATGATGAGCACTTGAGAGATATTATTGCCAAGAAAAATCATATAATGAACAATATGCAATTGACTCAGAGATATAATAGTTTGTTAACTGATCAGGGTTATCAAGCATTAAAAAGTGAAGCACAGAGAGTCTCTGATGAATTGTCTCATTACAAAGCAACCCATGAAAAGAAAATTGCTTTGTGGCAAAATATAAAAAATGATTTGTCTAAACTAAAAGATACTGTATCTGCGTGTTTCCAGGAGGTAGAAATAGATAAGATAAATCTGAAAAGATTGAGTGACCATTTGTCATCTTTTCAACATAAAAACCAATTATCTTTTGCAACTGTCAATGAAAGTTTATCTAGTCTTCCAAGAATGAAAACAAGACTAACAACCATTGAAGAAACATTGAACTCATTGTTAAATGACCAAAAATATTCTGACAATTCTGTGAAAGAACATATAGTGCAGGATGCTCAACCAGTACCTGTGGCTAGTTCATCTAAAATAAAAATTGATCCAGAAATACCTGTTGATAACACTGAGTTTCCATCAAAAACTGATGATGCACCAGGATCTGCAACAGAATTAAACAATGAGATTTCAGCACAATTAGAGAAATTACAGCTGCTTCTTACTCAGAAACAAGCTAGTACTAAGGAGACTCCTTCAAATCAAAAGAATTGGCCAAAACTTGACCAGTACCCAACATTTGATGGTGATTCTTCCTCTGATTGGCAACAATTTATTTGCAGAATTGATAATTTAAAAAATTCTTACAAACTCCCAGATGAGGAAATTGTGTCCAAATTAATTTCTTTGTTCACTAATGTTGCCCTGATGTGGTATGAATCTGTTCTCCTGGATGGGAATGACTACTCATGGGAGGATTGGAAGAAATTAATTAAAGCACAATTTGGTGGCTCCAAGTTCAGAATGGCTCAACAAAGGCAGTATGAGGAAACTAGATATAGCTCTTCTACTGATAAACCTATTGAGTTTTTAATGAAACTTGTCAAAATCTTAAGGGCAATGGACCCAAATATGGAGTTTGATTTATGGAAGGACAGGATCCTCTATAAATTACCAATGTCTCTGAGAGACTTGATTGTGGCTAGGACTGAGTTCTCCAAAGAACCCTCTTCTTTCATTAATACTTGCAATGAGATACTTCTAAACAATAAGTATGATGCAAGAAGATTCATTCCTAGGACCCCTTTGGAGAAACCCTCCACTTACCAACAAAAACCTCTGGAAAAGGTTGGTAAACCTTCTGCCCCTGTTGCACCAAAGAAGTATGCAACAAACACTTGCTTCAAGTGCAACAAGCCTTGGCAGAAAGGCCATGTTTGTGACAGGAAGATAAATCTTGTGGAACAAACAGAGGAGCATGCTGATGACACAGTGGCACTGGATGATACATCAAGTGATTGTGCCAGCAATATTTCATATGAATCTCAACAAGAAATCTTGATGCTGGAAGAAGATATTCATTATTTAATTACTATTGACATTGATAATAATGATTTATCTACAGTTGAGGATGCTGAGATCATAAAGAACATTGAGGATAACTCAATTGTTATTGCCCCTCTTAAGGCACCAGTCTTGATTAATGGAACCAGCATTGAAGTTGTTCTGGATTCTGGAGCTGGAGGAAGTGTAGTATCTGAAAGAGGACTTGCTTCAGTAGATCAAGACTATAAATCTAAACTGTTGCCTATCATTTCTGAAAATTGGAGAGGGTATGGCTCTGTTTTGTCCCCCATTGGTAAATACAAAGCCACAGTGTTTTTTAAATATAACCATGGTTTTGTAAGAGCTATTTGTGATTTTGTTGTCATGAAAAATGATAACTTGAGCAATTGGTTTATTGTAGGGAATGATATTTTAACCAAGTATGGCATAAAATTGGATCCTTCAAACCAATGTTTCACAATGGGGTTGAATGGGAAGAGAAAATTTAAAATTTCCTCCCCTAAAAAATTATTAAAACCAGAATTGAACACATGTAATTCTGTGGTTCAATATAAAGGAAGATCTACAAAGGAAATGCATGCCCTTATGTCTGAAATTGACAATGCCTCTTTTGGAGAACAACTTTCTGGTGAGGATAAAGATTCCATCATTAACTTGATAAAATCTTTTCCTATGGCCTTTGCTCATGGGTCACATGAACTGGGATTAGTTAAGGAGGAAATGAAACTTTCATTGTCTTGCCCATTAACTGATATACCACCTAGTTTAAAGAAGAAGCCTTATCCTGCTTCTCCCACAAAGAGAAAAGATATTGAAGATAATATCTCTACCCTTTTAAAAATGAATATTATTGAAAAGGTAGTTGAAACACCTAAATATTGTGTTATCTCACCTGTCCTAATTTCTTATGAGAAAGATAAAGCCAGGTTATGTGGTGATTATAGAGCACTAAATACTTATACTGTTGATGATATCTATCCTTTACCTAGAATCAGCTCTATACATGCTACGTTACAAGGTGCTAAATATATCAGCTGTTTGGATGGTAATAAGGGATATCACCAGGTACCTGTTGAGAAAAATTCTCAGAACTTTCTGATGATTGCCACTCATATGGGTATTTATAAGTATATTAGGATGCCATTTGGCCCTAAAAATGCCCCTTCTGTTTTCCAAAAAGTAATGGATAACACATTCCATCAAGAGATAATTGAAGGTTGGCTGATGGTCTATATTGATGATATCATTATATTCTCAAAAACATTTGAGGACCATCTTAAACACCTGTGTAAAGTATTCCAGAAAATGGATGAAATAAATATGACACTTGCTTTGAAGAAATGTAAATTTGGTTTCCATTCTTTAAAAGTTCTTGGTCATGTTGTTTCAGGCTTACAGATATGTGTTGACCAGAACAAAGTGGCAGCCATGCAACAGGTGAAAGCTCCTACAACAGTGAGAGAGCTCCAAAGTTTTTTGGGAATGTGTGGATACTATAGACAGTATATTAAAAATTACCAAGTCATAGCTTTACCCCTTACCCAATTAACTAGAAAGGATGTTGCTTTTGTCTGGAATAGTGAAAGACAAAGAGCCTTTGACACTATGAAACACTGTTTGATGTCAGCACCAATTCTTGCTTTACCTGACTTTGATCAACCATTTTTTTTGTACACTGATGCCAGTTTTATTGGTCTTGGTGCTGCCCTCCATCAAAAACAAGTGATAAATGATAAAGTTTCAGAAGTAGGAATTTGTTATATTTCAAGAACATTGATAAATAGTGAATTGAAATATGGTGATACTCAATTAGAGTGTTTAGCTGTAGTATGGGCTCTGGAAAAGCTTCATTATTACCTAGATGACAAGAAATTTGAACTTGTCACTGACTGCAGTGCAGTTAAATCCCTATTAAACTTGAAAACACCTAATAGACATATGTTTAGATGGCAGCTGGCTGTTCAAGAATACAGAGGGAGAATGACAATTATTCACAGAGCTGGTATTGGTCAATCAAATGTGGATATGTTATCAAGGTTACCCTTACCAAATGATGACTCAAATCCTGCTTATGATCCTGAGGATGAAATTATCCATATCCATGGGATATATGTGGTTGATATGGAGGAAGAACTATTACAGCTTATTCTGGAATCATATGATAAGGACACTGACTTGAAAAAGTTATGCACCATATTGAATGATCCAAAGAATGCTTCAATACAAGCATTAATTAAAACCCTTCCACCAAAGTACCAAAAAGGTTTGGAAAAAGGAAAATTTTCAATTGATGAAGGATATCTATATTATAGAAGAAAGTTGAATAATGTTATTGTTATTCCTCCTTCTATAAAAGAAATCATCTTGAAAATTTGTCATGATGACATATTAGCTGGACATTTTGATCTTGAAAAAACAATGATCAGAATTAAGAACACTGCTTGGTGGGCTAATATGTCTGAGGACACAAAATTATATGTTGAATCCTGTGATTCATGCCAAAAATCAAAAAGATTAACTGGTAAAAGAGCAGGATTAATGCAACATATTGAACCTCCTGATGCTCCATGGCAAATAATAAACATGGACTTTGTAACAGGATTAACTATTGCTGGTAAAGACAGTTATAACTCTTGTTGGGTTATTGTGGACAGATTCACAAAATTGTGTAAATTTATCCCTACCCACAAGGATGTTTCCACTAAAGAATTAGCTTTCTTATGGTGGTCTCATATGTTTAATACTTCTGGTTTTCCTAAAGCCATAATCTCTGACAGAGACCCTAAATTTACTTCTGAATTTTGGATGTCTCTGATGGATGTTTGTGGTTGTGATCTGAAACTTTCTACTGCCCATCACCCTCAGACTGATGGTTTAGCTGAAAGAATGATTCAGACTTTAGAGGACATGATAAGAAGATATTGTGCCTTTGGCCTTGAGTATAAAGATAATGACAGATTCACTCATGATTGGGTTACCTTACTTCCTGGGTTAGAGTTTGCTTATAATAGCACTGTTCATTCTGTTACTCAAAGAAAGCCTTTTGAGCTCTGGCTTGGATATGTTCCTAATACTCCTGCCCGAATTCTCAATAACAAAATACCTAAATTGGATATACATCCTGGTGTAAAATCTTTTCTTCAAATGCAGCAACTATGCAGAAATCATGCTCAAAAATGTATTGAAAAATCATTTGAATATGAGAAGAAAAGATGGGACAAATCCCATAAAGAATACACTTTTAAAAAGGGTGATGAAGTGTTGATTTCTACAGTCCACTTCAACTTACAAGGTAATAACAAATTAAAAGATCCATTTGTTGGTCCTTTTGTTGTCAGAAGAATGATTGGAGATAATGCAGTTGAAGTTATTCTGTATTCCCCATATGACAGAAAACATCCTGTTTTTCCAATATCTCTTTTGAAACCTTACACATCCAATAGTGATTTATTTCCAAGAAGGAGGGGTAGACCAAAGAAAACCCCAAATGAAATCACTGAGACAGCAGAAATTGAAAAAATATTAAATGACAGAATAGTCACTGCTGAGAAAGGTACAGAATACTTATTGAGATTCAAGAATAAATCATCTGAATATGATTCTTGGATACCTGGGAAGGAGATATCTAATCTTCCTACTCTACTAAAAAAGTATAAGAAGAAAAAATCATAGCATTTTTTTTTATTATTTTTTTTTAGAGTGAGGGAGTGTCAGCCAGGCTACTAGACTTACCCAGTGAAATAAGGATTTAATTACTGGATGAAGCCGCACCTTATAATCTTTAATTATTATTTAATTATCATTTAGTTACATTAACATTTAGTTATAAATTAACTAGTTACAGAATGTTAAAATTAAATTAATTAATTAACTAAATAAGTAAAATTATAATTATAATTTTGTCCCTTATATTTTCTCTAACACCGTGCTCAATTGACAGGTTGGGAAAAATAAAACTTTATATTTAAAAAATAAAATACAAAGATAAAATAAGATTTAAATATTCAAATAATATTAAATATATACAAATAAATCAAATTTCTTATTTGGAATTGACATTTACAGTAAATATTAAAAATATTGATGTATTTCTGACATACTCTGTAAATACATCTTTTTGACGCCTTCTTTTTGGAATATCTTTATTATTTGAAATACTCTTTCTGGAATGTTCTTTTTCTCTCTTTTTTCCTACTGTTTTTAGAATTTGATTTCCGTGCTTTGTCTCTCCTTTGCCTATAAAAGGCCTCTCTTTTTGTTGTCTTTTAATCATTCTATTTTACCAACTCATTTTATTACAACAATAACCAATAAAAACTTATTCTTATACTCTATATCATTAGTATTTACAATAGCGTAATTCTAATTTATAAATTATATTAATATTTTAATCCTACCTCTTTTTATTGAGTAAAACAATCATCTTTGAATTAAGAAATACGTACAAATTTGTTGAGAATCCATTTAAACGTTATAAATCCTCGTAGAACTTCGTACCAAAACTTCTAGACAAAAAGCGTACCTTGACAATTAATGTCTTGTTTGTGGCTTTCTTTTTGTGTTATGAAATACCTTTTAAATAATTATGAATTTCTGACTTTAATAGCCCCTATTGTGTGAGTAAGGTTGTATGAGAACAGAGATAACTTGGTGGGGCAGGTTGTGCTGTGTTCCAAAATGGGTGTAAGGCATAGCAAAAAAGGAGGCAATTTGTTGATCTTATGATGTTGTTTAAAAAAGATGTGTAGGCCGGTCGTCTAGAAGAAGATGAAAAAGGAGAAGAAAGAAAAAGCGGAGTAGTAACAAAGAGGAATGAATTAATAAAATAGAAACTTATAATAAATGGAAAGTAGATTTTTTCAAAAATTTGAGAAAGAAATAAGAAAAGACAACAACACTTTTATGGGGAGAGACACAACTGAGAGGTTTTATTTATTTATATAATATTTATTTAAATAAGTACTATATTCAATGCATGGCAAACAATTAGTATTATTAATAGACTTACTGCAACCTTAGAATATTTATTTACTTTTTAAATTAGACTTATAATACTAATAAAAATAAAATAAACGTGTTATATATATTTAAAAAATATGTTAAAAGTTGAGTGTAATAAGTGATGGGGCTACAGGGGGTTACCCAAGGCCTTTATATAGGAAAAGGAACCTCTGAAGCGCTATAATAAAGTATATACAAAGAATAATAAAAACATAATAACAAATAACTAATGTTGAGTAAATGTAAGGGGAAATACAACACAATTAACTAAGACACATGAGTTAGAGCCCAAATATCCACCAATTTAAACCCAAAAAGTTACCATAAAATTAGTGAGTAATTAAATAAGTTTGAGACACATAAAAAAATTAATTTAATTTAAAACATGTCTTATAATCTTTTAAGTAATAACCAATTTAAATGAAACATGAAAAATAAACTTATTTTAACATGTAAAAATAAACTTATTTTAACATGTAAAAATAAACTTATTTTAACATGTAAAAATAAACTTATTTTAACATGTAAAAATAAACTTATTTTAACATGTAAAAATAATGTAATTAATTAATTTAGTATAAAGAATGAGTAATTAATTATTTTAATTACTTTTATTAGTGTAATAATTATTTTAAATTAAAACAAATACTTATTATAACAAAATTACTAAATTTTAGAATAAAACATTAATAATTTATTTAATAAAGTGTTTTAACTTGTTTAATACTTTGATGACACAATTAGGAATTAAAAAAGCGCCCAATATTATTGTTTAATAAAATATGTAAAGTTTTATTTAATATATAAATTTAATTAATTAATTTAATTACATTATAAGTTAATTTTATACTTATAATTATAATATATGTTTATAATTAATTAATTATTAATTTATATTTATTAAATACATAAAAAAGCGCCATAATTTATAGAATATATAGTTTATTATGCTTAATTTAAATGTATATATAATCTATATAATAATAAAATTAATATAATACTTATTTTACTTATATAGTTTCATTATGCAACATAATATTAATTTATATAGATAATAAGCATATTTTTATGCCCACTTTTGGTTCCAGTAGATTGAAATAACATTTACTGTGCTCCAGGTATAGCCGGGCTGACACTCCCTCACTCTAAAAAAATAATAAAAAAAATGCTAAGATTTTTTCTTTTTATATTTTTTTCCAGGTATCCATGCATCATATTCAGATGATTTGTTCTTATATCTCAATAAATATTCAGTACCTCTTTCAGAAGTGATAATTCTATCATTGAGAATTTTTTCAATTTCTGCAGTTTCTGTGACTTCCTGAGGGTTTTTCTTAGGTCTTCCCCTTCTTTTGGGAAATAAGTCAAAAATGGAAGTATAAGGTTTAAGTAAAGAAATGGGAAAGACAGGATGTTTCCTATCATATGGAGAATACAATACAGCTTCTACTGCATTATCTCAAACCAATCTTTTAACAACAAATGGTCCCACAAAAGGATCTTTTAATTTTTTGTTTCCTTGTAGATTGAAATGGACAGTAGATATCAACACTTCATCACCCTTGTTGAATGTGTATTCTTTATGGGATTTTTCCCATCTCTTCTTTTCATATTCAAATACTTTATCAATACAGCTTTGAGCATGTTTTCTGCATAGCTGTTGAACTTGCATAAAAGATTTTACACCAGGATTTAGTTCCAACTTAGGTAATTTATTATTTAGAATTTGAGCAAGAGTGTTTGGGACATAACCTAACCAAATCTCAAAAGGCTTTTTCTCAGTGACAGAATGAACAGTGCTATTATATGCAAATTCAGGACCAGGCAGTAGAGTGACCCAGTCATGAGTAAATCTGTCATTGCCTTTATATTCTAATCCAAAGGCACAATACCTTCTAATCATATCTTCCAGAGTTTGAATCATTCTTTCAGATAGACCACCAGTATTAGGATGGTGAGCTGTAGACAATTTTAACTCAAAACCACAAATATCCATAAAAGATGTCCAAAACTCAGATGTAAATTTTGGATCTCTATCAGTGATAATGGCTTTTCCAAATACAACAATATTAAACATGTAAGACCACCATAAGAAAGCTAATTCTTTTGTGGATACATCTTTGTGGGTGGGACTAAATTTGCACATTTTGGTGAATCTATCCACTATTACCCAACAAGAGTTATAACTGTCTTTACATGCTACAGGAAGACCAGTGACAAATTCCATGTTAATGATTTTCCAAGGAGCATCAGGTGCTTCAATATGTTGTAACAATCCTGCTCTTTTACCTGTCAATATTTTAGATTTTTGACAAGAATCACATTACTCAACATATAATTTAGTGTCTTCAGACATATTAGCCCACCAAGCAGTGTTTTTGATTCTGATAATGGTTTTATCAAGATCAAAATGTCCTGCAAATATGTCATCATGACATAGTTTTAAGATGGTTTATTTCATGGAAGGAGGAATAACAATGACATTGGTCAGTTTTCTCCTGTAGTAAATATAACCATCTTCAATGGAAAACTTTCCTTTACTCAAAGCACTCTGGTACTTTGGAGGAAGAGTTTTTATCAATGCTTGAATAGAAGCATTATTTGGATCATTCAAGATTTTAACCAATTTATTTAAATCAGAATCTTGATCATATGAATCCAGAATTAATTGTAACAGTTCCTCTTCCATATCAACAATGTATATACCATGTATATGTACTGTATCATCCTCAGTCACATAAGCTGGATTGGATACATCATTTGGAAGAGGTAATCTAGACAGCATATCAACATTTGAATGAACATTTCCCGCCCTGTGAATAATAGTCATTCTACCTCTGTATTATTGAACAGCTAGTTCCATCTATATGTCTATTTGGTGTTTTCAAGTTTAAGAGGGATTTCACAGCACTGCAATCAGTAACTAATTCAAAATTTTTATCATCTAAATAATAACAAAGCTTTTCTAAAGCCCATACAACTTCTAAGCACTCTAATTGAGTGGCACCATATTTCAATTCACTTTTTCTTAAGGTTCTTGAAATATAACAAATTAATAATTCTGAAACTTTTTCATTAATAATTTTTTTTTGATGAAGAGCAGCTCCAAGTCCAATAAAACTTGCATCTGTTTAAAGAACAAAAGGATTATTAAAATCTGGAAGGGAAAGGATTGGAGCTGACATTAAACATCTTTTTAATGTATCAAAATTTATTTGACTGTCCTCATTCCATATATAAGCCACATCTTTCCTTGTTAGTTAGGTAAGTGGTAAGGCTATGACTTGATAATTTTTTATTTATTGTCTATAGTAGCCACACATTCCCAAAAAACTTTGTATTTTGTTTACAGAAGTTGGTGCTGACACATTTTGGATAGCAGCAACTTTTCCTTGGTCCACACAGATCTGTTAGCCAGATACAACATGACCCACGACTTTCAAGGATTGAAACCCAAATTTACACTTTTTTAAGGATAAAGTCATGTTAATTTCATCCATTTTCTGGAAGACTCTATTTAAGTGTTGTATATTCTCATCAAAAGGTTTAGAAAAAACTATGATGTCATCAATATAAACCATTAACCAACCTTCAATTATTTCCTGATGAAATGTGTTATCCATTACTTTTTGGAATACTGAAGGGGAATTTTTAGGGCCAAAAGGCATCCTAACATATTTGACAATTCCCATATGGGTTGCAATTAGCAAAAAATTTTGTGAAGACTGTTCAACAGGTATTTGATGATAGCCCTTATTACCATCCAGACAGCTTATGAATTTCACACCTTGTAATGTAGCATGTATAGAGCTTATTATGGGTAATGGGTAAATGTCATCAACATTAAAAGTATTTAATGCTCTATAATCTACACAAATTCTAGCATTATATTTTTCATAAGAGATTCAAACTGGAGAGATGACACAATATTTGGGTGTAACATCTACTTTTTCAATAATATTTATACTTCTTAAAGTTGAGATATTATCTTCTATATATTTTTTCTTTGTGGGAGAAGCAGAGTAAGTTTTTTTCTTTAGGCTAGGAGGTATTTCATCCAAATTACAGGATAGAGAACTTTTCATTTCATCTTTAACCAAGCCCAACACATGGGAACCATGAGCAAAAGCCATTGGGAAAGATGTAATTAAGGCTACTATTAGATCTTTTTCGGTAATAAGTTAATTGATCACCAAATGAAGCTGTTTAAATTTCAGACAATAATACATTCATTTCCTCTGTTTGTCTACCTTTAAATTGGATCAAAGAATGACAAGATTTTAATAAGGGTGAAGAATACTTTTTAGAAGAAGAAATATTAAATTTTCTTTTCCCATTCATTCTCAAAGTAAAACAATTTTTTTCAGGATCCAATTTAATGCCAAACATGGTTAAAATGTCATTTCCCATGATAAACCAATTGCTTAAATTGTCATTTTTCATCACAACAAATTCACAAATAGCTCTGACAAAACCACCATTATATTTAAAGAATAAAGTGGTTCTTTATTTGCCAATGGGGCATAAAACAGAACCAAAACCTTTCCATCTTTCAGATTTTATAGGTAATAATTTGAATTGATAATCCTTATCTACAGAAGCAAGTGCTTTTTCAGACACTACACTTCCTCCAGCACCAGAGTCAAGAATAACCTCAAAATTTTTACCATTTATGATAACTGGTGCTCTCAAAGGTGATATTAAAATGGAACTTTCAGTAATATCTCTAATTAATTCAGAATTTTCTACAGAAGATATGTCAATATCACAATTATCAGACCAATTATCTAAATATTGGATGTCCTTTTTCAAAACTAGAACTTCCTGAGAAGATTCATGGTCATAAGAGATATTGCTATTAAAGTCACTGGAGGAATCATCAAGATCAGCTTGAGTATTTTCAGATTCCTCATTTTGTTCAACAAGATAAATTTTCTTGTCATAAATATGTCCTTTTTTCCATGGTTTGTTACATTTAAAACAAGTATTAGTTGCATATTTCTTTGGAAAACTGGGGCAGAGGGTCTACCAGTTTTGTCTGGAAGTTTTGTGGAAGGTTTTTTTGGTCATGATAAGATTTAACAGGATGACTCCTTGGTTCATATCTATGATTTAGTAGGACTTCATTACAGATATTAATGAAGGAAGAATTCTCTCTCACATGCTCAGTCCTTACCACAATCAAATCTCTCAGAGAATTTTATCTCTCCAAATATCATAATCCATTTTAGGATCCATGGCTCTAAGAATTTTTGTAATTTTCATAAGGAAAAAAATTGGTTTTTCAGGAGAGGAGGACACATATTAAGCATTCTCATATAATCTCTGCTGGGCAAGCCTGAATTTGGAACCACCAAATTGATTTTCATTCAATGTTTTCCACTCTTTCCAAGTATAATGTTGATTTTTAAGTAAGACAGATTCATACCACATTAAAGCTACATTGGAAAATAAAGAAATTAATTTAGAGACAATTTCTTCATCTGGAAATTTATAAGAGTTTTTCAGATCATCAATTCTCTGAAGAAAGTGTTGCCAGTCAGATGAAGAGTCACTATTAAAAGTGGAATATTGATCCAGTTTTGGCCAATTTTTCTGGCTACTGGGATGGTCCATCTTTTGGTTTGAATTATTTAACACCAATAATTCTTGAAGTTTAGGCAGGTGTTCAGAAATCTCATTGTTTACAGAAACAGCTGGTTCATTACCATTAAAAGATTTTTTTCTAGTAGCAAAAGATTTTACAGACTCATTGTCAGTTTGTTTAATGGCTGAAATATGGGGAAGAAAAGAGCTTCTTTTTTCAGGCTCCTTTCCTTTATTCTTATGCAGCTTAAGGGCAGCACTTTTATCTATGCCATAATGATTGATGTTAAAGGCTGAAAACTTTTCCTGTAGGTCAGACACATAGTTTCTTATCCTTGGAATTTCAGACATCTGGTCATTCATTTTTGCAAGGGATAAAACATTTCTGTCCTCAAAAACTGTGTGTTTGGTACTCAGTGCATGGAAATCATTTTTTAGCTTTTTCAACTCATTGTGCAGAGACTTAATTTCACTTTTCAATGAATAATTTTCCTCAATAAGGGGGTTTAATTCTGTCAGCCTAGATATCCCTAGGACTGAGTATTTCTTATGCTTAAAATAAGATAACCTTAATTACATTAAGATTATCTCTTAAAAATAAGGTTAAAACAATTATATATATGATTATAATACATATATATATATTTATTACACTATTATATAACTTATAGTAGTTTAAATAGCTTATCCATAGCCTCATAATACTTATTAAGGTGTTAATGGAGTCATAATATACTTATCTTAAGTGATATTAAGTACTTATTGACATACATAAGCTTAAATGTATACATAAACCTCATATTCAGTGAAATATGCAGTGTATTATGTATATTTAGGTCTATAAGTGTGTTTTGGCCTCTTAATAGCCTATAACCTTTGTTTTTCTGCTTATTTTAGGTCATATGGATGAAATAAGTGGATTCACAAGGCCTACAGAAGCATAGACATCTATATCAGGCGCATACACTCAGTTTGGACAACTTAATCTGCTTCCTTAGAAGGATATTCACCAATTTATGGGTTGGGAGGTAATTGCTGGGTTAATGTGGATACTTGAGAATGTTATTGGGGGCTTGGAAACTTCATTTGTTTCTTTTATATGCTTTGGTTTTCATTAAATCTCTTTTGGATTACTTATTTTTCCTGTTTCTTTATGGTATCTGCTTTTATCTGGATTTTCTAATTATGTTTTGGGTCTGTGTTATCATTAATTGTGATGGAGGGTCCTTACTAGAGGTCTGGGTGTTGAATCTTCTTGAAGTGGACGCCATGGGGAGGTGATGGGACCTCACAGTGCTGTAATTTCTGGGGATAGCAGTGACATCATCTGGATTGAAGGTCTGTGCACTCCAGGGGATTTGGGTATAAGTAAGGAGGGATTTTGACGATTATTTATAATAAATTACTTATTAAATTTAAATCAAACACTTCAATAAAATTATTAACATTTAGAAATATATTATAAAGCCTTTTATAAGTTGATATTATCACTTTATAAGCTATAACTATATTCTATTTAGCTATTTTCCAGCACTAAGCATGCATTTAAATCCAAGTATTGTGAATTTATTTGAGTATAACTATTGTATTAGTCTTCCCGTGAGGTTTAATCACTAAATCATTTATCAATAAGTAGTAGCACCATAAATAAATACTATTATATCATACTTATATACTAGACAATACTGAAAAATTCACTCAAGGTTCTATGCAGATTGATATTCTTATCTGAGATAGCTCTATGGTCACTCCTTATATGTTTTTGTTGGCTAAGAACAATATTCAAAGTTTCTTTGATTTTAAAATAAGCTGTATATTGTAAAGAAGAACTCACTTTACAATGCAAGTGAAAATTATTCAATCTATCACTCTCATGTACTAATACATCTCTCAAATGTTTATCTTTCACAACTTTAAAATCAATTGTATCTTTCAATATTTCCTCAGAAGTTTTCTCAAGTAAGGTATAGACTTCAGGGGAAACAGAATCATTCTTAATTGCAAGAGAAGGATTAATTAAAGAAGTAGAAGTCAAATGATAATTTGCTAATTACATCATTGGGGCTACTCATTAAAGGAAGTTGTCTTTTTATGGGTTTAACTGTTCTTTCACCATGATCCACAATATTACCCGTGGAAGAAGATTTGTTATTATACATACCAACATTTTTATCAAAAAAGTTACTTACCATGGCAAGGGAGGAAATTTCCCCTGTGCCTTCTTTCTTCTGCCTCCCTGATAAGGATGGGGCTTAGGAGATGGATGGTAGGTTGGTGTCCTGGATGGGCCAGGGTGTTGAGCTGTTGGTTGCTGAACATTATGTTGGTGATGGTTCATCAAGTAATCCCATTTCCTCTGCTCCACCTGCAGAGTGCTTTGATTTTGAGTGAAAGAGCTGGGTGACTGATGGGGCTGAGGTTAAGGCTGAGGCTGAGACTGAGACTGAGACTGAGAGGCTGGGAAAGGAGGAGGTTGAATCTGTTTGTGATTTAATAGCTCCTGAATCTGTTGCCAGAGTGTGTCTACTCTTGCCTTGTATTTCATAATTTCTGCCTTCAGTTCTTTTATGTGACTGGAAAGGTTGTTTATTTGTTGAGTCAGAGGTCTCTTTTTTATTCTTATACCCTATAGTGGATTTCCCTGATTTATCTGAGGTTTTGCTTCTTTCAGAGGTGTTTGGTGAGGGGAGTTTGCCACTTCTCCTTCCATTTCCATGTCCTGAAGGTCTTTTGTCAGCTGAAAGATTTTCTTAAGTTAATTTTGAAGAACCTACATATTCAGTGTCAACATTCACATGTAAGTTATCCATTCTGTTAGCCAAACTACTGGACATAAAAACTATGAAAAATAAATCAAAATGATTTTAATGATTCAAATTAGTATTTTCAAAATAAAATATAATAAAATGATTTTTTAACAAAAACAAAAAATTTAATTTTTTATTCAAAAATCAATTAATTAACAAAAAAATTAATACAACAAATATGTAATTACAATTGTTATTAAGAAATACCAATAATTATTATGGGACCAACCAAAAAAAATTAATACCAAAAAATATATTAACAATTGGCACTAAGCACTAAGTAATACTATGGTCAACCAATAAATCAAAAATTTTTTTAATAAAAATTAATTTAATAATTTATTAAAAATTTAATGATCTTCTAGGACTAAGAGTATAACTCTATTATGGTCAACTAGGAATAAAAAATTAAATTTTTTTTTGAACAATTACACTTAGTGATTCAGCAATTAAGCCACAATCACTGTTATTGCAATAAAAATTTAATAATATAAGTGAGAGGTGCAAAGGTTAACTTACTATAGTGATCAAGAAATCACTTCAAAATTATATATTATTAAATATATTATAAACCCAAAAGTTTGAACACAAGTTAAAAACACGGCTGCGGAAAAAATTTACTTTTTTGTTTTAGGTGGTCTGTGCGCAATGTGATTTGTTGCAAGTTGGCGTATCGTCATTGTCGTTTGGAAAGGTCCTCAATTGTAGGCCAGTCATCTAGAAGAAGATGAAGAAGGAGAAAAAAGAAAAAGCAGAGTAGTAACAAAGAGGAATGAAGTAATAAAATAGAAACTTATAATAAATGGAAAGTAGAATTTTATGAAAATTTGAGAAAAAAATAAGAAAAGACAACAACACTTTTACGGGGAGAGACACAACTGAGAGGTTTTATTTATTTATAATACGTTTATTTAAGTAAGTACTATCTTCAATGCGTGGCAAACAATTACTATTATTAATAGACTTAATTCAACCTTAGAATATTTATTTACTTTTTAAATTAGACTTATAATACTAATAAAAATAAAATAAGCGTGTTGTATATATTTAAAAAATATGTTAAAAGTTGAGTGTAATAAGTGATGGAGCTACAGGGGGATACCCAAGGCCTTTATATAGGCAAGGGGCCCTCTGGAGCGCCATAATATGGTATATACAAAGAACAATAAAAACATAATAACAAATAACTAACGTTGAGTAAATGTAAGGGGAAATATGACACAATTAACTAAGACACATGAGTTAGAGAATATCCACCAATTTAAACCCAAACAGTTAACATAAAATTAGTGAGTAATTAAATAAGTTTGAGAAACATAAAAATAATTAATTTAATTTAAAACATGTCTTATAATCTTTTAATTAATAACCAATTTAAATGAAACATGAAAAATATTTTAAAATGTAAAAAAAATGGAATTAATCAATTTAGTATAAAATATGAGTAATTAATTACTTAAATTACTTTTATTAGTGTAATAATTATTTTACATTAAAACAAATACTTATTATAACAAAATTACTAAATTTAAAAAAAAAAATTAATAATTTATTTAATAAAGTGTTTTAAATTGTTTAATACTTTAATGAAATAATTAGAAATCAAAAAAGCGCCAAATATTATTTTTTAATAACATATTTAAGGGTTTATTTAATATATATATTTAATTAATTAATTTAATTACATTATAAGTTAATTTTATACTTATAATTATAATATATGTTTAGAATTAATTAATTATTAATTTGTATTTATTAAATACATAAAAATGCAACATAATTTATAGAATATAACATTTATTATGCTTAATTTAAATGTATATATAATTTATATAAAAATAAAATTAATATAATACTTATTTTACTAATATTTAATAAAATACTTATATAATTTCATTATGCAATATAATATTAATTTATATACATAGAAAGCATATTTTTATGACCTCTTTTGATTCTAGTAGATTGACATAAAATTTAATGGGCTCCTGGTATAGCCTGGCTGACAAGATGAATGGTTGTATAAAATATGAAATAAAGGGTACAAAAAGGGTAAGGTGCAGAGGTAAATTTAAAGTTGAGGTATAAAATTTTCCACATGCGGACTGAGAATTTTCATGTGAGTTTTATCTGTGTATTTGACCCATAATTGTAAATACAGATCCCAAAATGCATTATCAATTGAAGATAAACTACACATTTTTGCAAGCACTCACACTTGCTGGAAAAATACTTATTCTTCTTTTCTTGACCATCTTTACTTTCCTGTATGTTTTTTGTATTTTTTTTTTTTTACATGTATTTTAGTTTTATATTTTATATTTTATATTTTATATTTTATATTTTATATTTTATATTTTATATTTTATATTTTATATTTTATATTTTATATTTTATATTTTATATTTTATATTTTATATTTTATATTTTATATTTTATATTTTATATTTTATATTTTATATTTTATATTTTATATTTTATATTTTATATTTTATATTTTATATTTTATATTTTATATTTTATATTTTATATTTTATATTTTATATTTTATATTTTATATTTTATATTTTATATTTTATATTTTATATTTTATATTTTATATTTTATATTTTATATTTTAAATTTTTAATTTTAAATTTTATATTTTAAATTTTAAATTTTAAATTTTAAATTTTAAATTTTTAAATTTTAAATTTTAAATTTTAAATTTTAAATTTTAAATTTTAAATTTTATATTTTATATTTTATATTTTATATTTTATATTTTATATTTTATATTTTATATTTTATATTTTATATTTTATATTTTATATTTTATATTTTATAATTTATAATTTATATTTTTTAATTTTTAATTTTTAATTTTAAATTTAAAATTTTTAAATTTTAAATTTTTTATTTTTTATTTTTTATTTTTTATTTTTAATTTTTTATTTTTTATTTTTTATTTTTTATTTTTTATTTTTTATTTTTTATTTTTTATTTTTTATTTTTTATTTTTTATTTTTTATTTTTTATTTTTTATTTTTTATTTTTTATTTTTTATTTTTTATTTTTTATTTTTTATTTTTTATTTTTTATTTTTTATTTTTTATTTTTTATTTTTTATTTTTTATTTTTTATTTTTTATTTTTTATTTTTTATTTTTTATTTTTTATTTTTTATTTTTTATTTTTTATTTTTTATTTTTTATTTTTTATTTTTTATTTTTTATTTTTTATTTTTTATTTTTTATTTTTTATTTTTTATTTTTTATTTTTTATTTTTTATTTTTTATTTTTTATTTTTTATTTTTTATTTTTTATTTTTTATTTTTTATTTTTTATTTTTTATTTTTTATTTTTTATTTTTTATTTTTTATTTTTTATTTTTTATTTTTTATTTTTTATTTTTTATTTTTTATTTTTTATTTTTTATTTTTTATTTTTTATTTTTTATTTTTTATTTTTTATTTTTTATTTTTTATTTTTTATTTTTTATTTTTTATTTTTTATTTTTTATTTTTTATTTTTTATTTTTTATTTTTTATTTTTTATTTTTTATTTTTTATTTTTTATTTTTTATTTTTTATTTTTTATTTTTTATTTTTTATTTTTTATTTTTTATTTTTTATTTTTTATTTTTTATTTTTTATTTTTTATTTTTTATTTTTTATTTTTTATTTTTTATTTTTTATTTTTTATTTTTTATTTTTTATTTTTTATTTTTTATTTTTTATTTTTTATTTTTTATTTTTTATTTTTTATTTTTTATTTTTTATTTTTTATTTTTTATTTTTTATTTTTTATTTTTTATTTTTTATTTTTTATTTTTTATTTTTTATTTTTTATTTTTTATTTTTTATTTTTTATTTTTTATTTTTTATTTTTTATTTTTTATTTTTTATTTTTTATTTTTTATTTTTTATTTTTTATTTTTTATTTTTTATTTTTTATTTTTTATTTTTTATTTTTTATTTTTTATTTTTTATTTTTTATTTTTTATTTTTTATTTTTTATTTTTTATTTTTTATTTTTTATTTTTTATTTTTTATTTTTTATTTTTTATTTTTTATTTTTTATTTTTTATTTTTTATTTTTTATTTTTTATTTTTTATTTTTTATTTTTTATTTTTTATTTTTTATTTTTTATTTTTTATTTTTTATTTTTTATTTTTTATTTTTCATTTTTTATTTTTTATTTTTTATTTTTTATTTTTTATTTTTTATTTTTTATTTTTTATTTTTTATTTTTTATTTTTTATTTTTTATTTTTTATTTTTTATTTTTTATTTTTTATTTTTTATTTTTTATTTTTTATTTTTTATTTTTTATTTTTTATTTTTTATTTTTTATTTTTTATTTTTTATTTTTTATTTTTTATTTTTTATTTTTTATTTTTTATTTTTTATTTTTTATTTTTTATTTTTTATTTTTTATTTTTTATTTTTTATTTTTTATTTTTTATTTTTTATTTTTTATTTTTTATTTTTTATTTTTTATTTTTTATTTTTTACTTTTTATTTTTTATTTTTTATATTTTATTTTTTATTTTTTATTTTTTATTTTTTATTTTTTATTTTTTATTTTTTATTTTTTATTTTTTATTTTTTATTTTTTATTTTTTATTTTTTATTTTTTATTTTTTATTTTTTATTTTTTATTTTTTATTTTTTATTTTTTATTTTTTATTTTTTATTTTATTTTTTATTTTTTATTTTTTATTTTTTATTTTAAATTTTAAATTTTAAATTTTAAATTTTAAATTTTAAATTTTAAATTTTAAATTTTTAATTTTCAGTTTAAATTTTTAAATTTTAATCTATTAATTTTTAATTTTTAATTTTCAGTTTAAATTGTTAATTTATTAATTTTTTGTTAGCCTTTTTGTCAGCCAGGCTGTACCAGTAGTCCAGTAAATTGTATGTTTATCTATTGGAGCTTAATGGTGGCAAAAATTTATCCATTTTATGTATATAAATTAATATCATATTGCATAATAAAATCATATAACAATTGTATTATAATATAACAAAACTAAGAGTTATATTAAATTTATTATTAAATAAATTATAGATACAATTAAAACTGATAAACCACTTGATATTATATAAAATGTTTGCCCATTTTTCATATTTTTAATACTTATAAATTTTTAATCAATTTAATAAATATATTATAGTTAAAAAATTAAAAATATCAACATATAATATAATTAAATAAATAAATAAAATTAAAGTATTAAATAAAACTTTTATATCATATGAATTTTGAATATTGAGCGCTTTTTTAACTCATAATTATGTCATTAAGGTATTAAATTAGTTAAAAATTTTATTTAATTAATTACTAATGTTTTATTCTAAAATTTTGTCAAGGGGTTTCTTGGACTAGAAGATTTAGCTGAAGGATCTACGAGGATTCTAAGTGGTTTAATGGACTTTCAAAAGGCAAGAACATATTTTTTAATCTTTTTTGATTGTTTTACTCAAGTAATAAGAGGTGAAGTCAAATATTAATATAAATTATAGCTTAGAGTTACAATGATGTAAGAAATAATGTTATAAAGTATAGAAATATAGGATATAATTGATATATTGTAAGATTTATAAGTAAGTAAGGAATGGTCTAAAAAGTAAAAAAAGAGAGGGCCTTTTATAGGCAAAATGTGAGAAAATAAAAACACGGAATTAAAACCTCCTAATACAAGGGTGTGAGAGGAAAAAACTAAATAAAGTGAGTATGTGAAATAATAAAAGCTATACTAAATGGTACGTCAAGAAGAATATCAATTTTATTTGAAATAAACTTGAGTTCCCTTAGATTGTCACATTCAGAACAAAACATTTGATTTAAAATGTAGATTCAACAGAAATTTAAATTTCTTAATAAAAAAATTTGCATTTTTTTTTTAGAATTTTATTATATTTTAATACTATTTTTATTCCCTCTCATCTGTATTATTGAGCACGGTGATAGGGAGAAAAAATGTATGGGACAATTACTTATTTTTATTAATTATCTACATTACATAGTGTACTTAGCTAGTTAGTTGTAAGTAATACATAAGTATTTAATAAATAATTAATTATTAATAAGGATTTAAAAGGTGTGGCTTCATCTCAGTAAGATAATTAATTATTTTACTGGGTAAGTCAAGTAGCCTGGCTGACACTCCCTCACTCTAAAAAAACAATAAAAAAATGCTATGATTTTTTCTTTTTATACTTTTTTAGTAGAGTAGGAAGATTAGATATCTCCTTCCCAGGTATACTAGAATCATATTCAGATGATTTATTCTTGAATCTCAATAAGTATTCTGTACCTTTTTCAGTAGTGACTATTCTGTCATTCAGAATCTTTTCAATTTCTGCTGTTTCAGTGATTTCATTTGGGGGTTTCTTTGGTCTTCCTCTCCTTTTTGGAAATAAATCACTATTGGACGTGTAAGGTTTCAGAAGAGATATTGGAAAAACAGGATGTTTTCTGTCATATGGAGAATACAAAATAACCTCAACTGCATTATCTCCAATCATACTTCTGACAACAAATGCACCAACAAAACGGTCTTTAAATTTGTTATTACCTTGTAAATTGAAGTGGACTTTAGAAATCAACACTTCATCACCCTTTTTAAAAGTGTATTCTTTATGGGATTTGTCCCATCTCTTCTTCTCATATTCAAATGATTTCTCAATACATTTTTGAGAATGATTTCTGCAAAGTTTTTGCATTTGAAGAAAAGATTTTACACCATGATGTATATCCAATTGAAGTATTTTGTTATTGAGAATTTGGGCAGGAGTATTTGGAACATATCCAAGCCAGAGCTCAAAAGGCTTTCTTTGAGTAACAGAATGTACAGTGCTATTATAAGCAAATCCCAACCCAGGAAGTAAAGTAACCCAATCATGAGTGAATCTGTCATTATCTTTATACTCAAGACCAAGGGCACAATACCTTCTTATCATGTCCTCTAAATTCTGAATCACTCTTTCAGCTAAGCCATCAGTCTGTGGATGATGGGCAGTAGAAAGTTTCAGATCACGACCACAAACATCCATCAGAGACATCCAAAATTCAGAAGTAAATTTAGGGTCTCTGTCAGAAATTATAGCTTTAAGAAAACCAGCAGTATTAAAAAAAGGAGAACACCATAAGAAAGCTAATTCTTTAGTGGAAACATCCTTGTGGATAGGGATAAATTTACACATTTTAGTGAATCTGTCCACAATAACCCAACAAGAGTTATAACTGTCTTTTCCAGAAATAGGTAATCCTGTTACAAAATCCATGTTTTTTATCTGCCATGGTGCATCAGGAGGTTCAATATGTTGCATTAATCCTGCTATTTTACCAGTAAATCTTTTTGATTTTTGGCAAGAATCACAGGATTCAACATATAGTTTGGTGTCTTCAGACATATTAACCCACCAAGCAGTGTTCTTAATTCCGATCATTGTTTTTTCAAGATCAAAATGTCCAGCTAATATGTCATCATGACAAATTTTCAAGATGATTTCTCTCATAGAAGGAGGAATAACAATAACATTACTCAACTTCATCCTATAATATATATATCCTTCATCAATTTAAAATTTACCTTTTTCCAAAGCCTTCTGGTACTTTAGTGGAAGGGTTTTAATTAATGCTTGTATTGAAGCATTCTTTGGATCATTTAATATGGTGCATAACTTTAGTTTGGTGTCTTCAGACATATTAACCCACCAAGCAGTGTTCTTAATTCCGATCATTGTTTTTTCAAGATCAAAATTTCCAGCTAATATGTCATCATGACAAATTTTCAAGATGATTTCTCTCATAGAAGGAGGAATAACAATAACATTACTCAACTTCCTCCTATAATATATATATCCTTCATCAATTGAAAATTTACCTTTTTCCAAAGCCTTCTGGTACTTTAGTGGAAGGGTTTTAATTAATGCTTGTATTGAAGCATTCTTGGGATCATTTAATATGGTGCATAACTTTTTCAAGTCAGTGTCCTTATCATATGAATCAAAAATAAGCTTTAATAGCTCTTCCTCCATATCAACCACATATATCCTATGTATATGAATAATTTCATCCTCAGGATCATAAGCAGGATTAGAGTCATCATTTGGTAAAGGTGACCTTGATAACATATCCACATTTGAGTGAACAATACCAGCCCTATGAATAATTGTCATTCTCCCTCTGTATTCTTGAACAGCCAACTGCCATCTGAACATATGTCTGTTTGGTGTTTTCAAGTTTAAAAGGGATTTAACTGCACTTCAGTCAGTGACAAGTTCAAATTTCTGGTCATCTAGGTAATAATGTAGCTTCTCTAGAGCCCACACTACAGCTAAACATTCCAATTGAGTAGCACCATATTTCAATTCACTATTTCTCAAGGTTCTTGAAATATAACAAATTCCTACTTCTGAAACTTTATCATTTATCACTTGTTTTTGACGGAGGGCAGCACCAAGACCAATGAAACTGGCATCATTTTACAAAACAAATGGTTGATTAAAGTCAGGTAAAGCAAGAATTGGTGCTGGAATCAAAAAGTTTTTCATAGTGTCAAAGGCTCTTTGTCTTTCACTATTCCAGACAAAAGAAACATCCTTTCTAGTTAATTGGGTAAGGGGTAAAGCTATGACTTGGTAATTTTTAATATAATGTCTATAGTATCCACACATTCACAAAAACCTCTGGAGCTCTCTAACTGTAGTAGGAGCCTTCACCTGTTGTATGGCTTCCACTTTGTTTTGGTCAACACATATCTGTAAGCCTGAAACAACATGACCAAGAACTTTTAAAGAATGGAAACCAAATTTACATTTCTTCAAAGCAAGTGTCATATTTATTTCATCCATTTTCTGGAACACTTTACACAGATGGTTAAGATGGTGCTCAAATGTTTTCGAGAATATAATGATATCATAAATATAAACCATCAGCCATCCTTCAATTATCTCTTGATGGAATGTATTATCCATGACTTTTTGGAAAACTGAAGGGGAATTTTTAGGTCCAAAAGGCATCCTAATATACTTATAAATACCCATATGAGTAGCAATCATCAGAAAATTCTGAGAATTTTTCTCAACAGGTACCTGGTGATATCCCTTGTTACCATCCAAACAGCTGATATATTTAGCACCCTGAAAGGTAGCATGTATAGAGCTAATTCTAGGTAAAGGATAGATATCATCAACAGTATAGGTATTTAGTGCTCTATAATCACCACACAACCTTGCTTTATCTTTCTCATAAGAAATAAGGACAGGTGAGATAACACAATATTTAGGTGTTTAAACTACCTTTTCAATAATATTCATTTTCAAAAGGGTAGAGATATTGTCTTCAATATCTTTTCTCTTTGTAGGAGAAGCAGGATAAGGCTTCTTTTATAAACTAGGTGGTATATCTGTAAATGGACAAGACAATGAAAGTTTCATTTCCTCTTTAACTAATCCCAGTTCATGTGACCCATGAGCAAAGGCCATAGGAAAAGACTTTATAAAGTAAATGATGGAATCTTTATCTTCACCAGAAAGTTGTTCTCCAAAAAAGGCATTTTAAATTTTAGACATAAGGGCATGCATCTCTTTTTTAGATCTTCCTTTATATTGAACCACAGAATTACATGTGTTCAATTCTGGTTTCATTAATTTTTTAGGGGAGGAAATCTTAAATTTTCTCTTCCCATTCATCCCCATTGTTAAACATTGAATTGAAGGATCCAATTTTATGCCATACTTGGTTAAAATTTCATTCCCTAAAATAAACCAATTGCTTAAGTTATCATTTTTCATGACAATAAAATCACAAATAGCTCTTACAAAACCATGGTTATATTTAAAAAACACTGTGGCTTTTTATTTACCAATGGGGGACAAAACAGAGCCATACCCTCTCCGATTTTCAGGCATGATAGGCATCAGTTTTGATTTATAGTCTTGATCCACTGAAGCAAGTGCTTTTTCAGATACTACACTTCCTCCAGCTCCAGAATCCAGAACAACTTCAATTCTGGTTCCATTGATCAAGACTGGTGCCTTGAGAGGGGCAATAACAATTGAGCTATCCTCAATGTTCTTTATGATCTCAGCATCTTCAACTGTAGATAAATCATTATTATCAATATCAATAGTATTTAAATAATGGATATCCTCTTCCAGCATCAAGATTTCTTGTTGAGATTCATATGAAATATTTCTGGCACAGTCACTTGAAGTATCATTCAGTGCTACTGTGTCATCAGCATGCTCCTCTGTTTGTTCTACAAGATTTATCTTCTTGTCACAAACATGGCCTTCTTCCAAGGTTTGTTGCACTTGAAACAAGTGTTTATTGCATACTTTTTAGGTGCAACAGGGGCAGAAGGCTTCCCAACCTTTTCCAGAGGTTTCTTTTGGTAAGTTGAGGGTTTTTCCCAAGTGGTTCTAGGAATGAATCTTCTGGCATCATACTTTTTGTTTAGAAGAATATCATTAAAAGTATTGATGAAAGAAGAAGGTTCTCTGTTGAACTCAGTCTTAACCACTATCAAGTCTCTCAAAGACATTGGTAATTTATAAAGGATCCTGTCCTTCCATAACTCAAACTTCATTTTTGGGTCCATAGCTTGTAAGATTTTAACAAGTTTCATTAAGAACTAAAAATGGTTTATCAGTTGAAGAACTATATTTAGTTTCCTCATACTGTCTTTGTTGAGCCATCCTAAACTTGGAGCCCCCAAATTGTGCTTTAATTAATTTCTTCCAATCTTCCCATGAGTAATCATTCCCATATAATAGGAAAGATTCATACCACATTAGGGCTACATTGGTAAATAGAGAAATTAACTTAGACACAACTTCCTCATCTGGGAGTTTGTAAGAGTTTTTCAAGTTATCAATTCTGCAAATAAATTGTTGCCAATCAGAAGAAGAATCACCATCAAATGTTGGATATTGGTCAAGTTTTGGCCAATTCTTTTGATTTGAAGGAGTCTCCTTAGTACTAGCTTGTTTCTGAGTAAGAAGCAGCTGTAACTTCTCCAATTGGTCTGTAATCACATTGTTCAATCCCTCTGTTGAAGATCCTGGTGCATCATCAATATTTGATGGAAACTCAGTGGTATCAACAGGTATCTCTGGAACTATTTTTACTTTAGATTAACTAGCCACAGGTAATATTTGAACATCCTGAACTATATGTTCTTTTAAAGAAATGTCAGAATATTTCTGGTCATTCAAAAATGAGTTCAATTTCTCTTCAATGGTTGTTAATCTTGTTTTAATTCTTGGAAGACTAGATAAACTCTCATTGATAGTTACAAAAGATAACTGATTTTTATTTTGAAAAGATGAATAATGGTCATTCAATCTCTTCAGATTCATCTTATCTATCTCCAGCTCTTCACAACAGATAGATACAGTGTCTTTTAATTTGGACAAATCATTTTTGATATTTTGCCACAAAGCAACCTTCTTTTCATGAGTTGCTTCATAATTAAACAAATCATCAGAGACTTTCTGCAATTCACTCCTTAAGGATTGATAACCTTGCTCAGTTAATAAACCATTAAACTTCTGAGTTAATTGCATATTGTTCATAATATGATTCTGTTTTGCAATAATATCTCTCAAGTACTCATCATTAATCTTTTCTACATCTGGAGTGTTTCTCAATAAAAAAACTGAGTAACTTTCCAGACTCTCATAAAACTCAGGGCCAAGAAATTCATTAATTACAGCCATATCAGGGTTAATCATTGAAGTAGAAATTAAAAGTAATGGATTAGATACATGAGTTATTTGTCTACTGATCCCAGCCTCTACTGGTCTCAAGGTTTCATCTTCCCTCTCATATTTACCTGAAGGAACAGAATCAGCTACAAGAAATGGCACTTGAGAATCAATAGAGGGGCTTACCAGGGCTTGCTGGGTATGACCATATTGGATTTTCTTCTTCTTCTGCCTCCTTGATAGGGGTGAGGAGGTGTGGGGTCGACCTGGCTGGGTCTTGACGGATCTGCCTGAGGTAACTGATGCTGATTTTGAGACAGGTTGTCCCACTGAGTGTTTAACCAATTCCACTGCCACTTGGACACTTCCACTTTCTCTTGGGACTGGGGAGCCAATGGTTGATGATCCCTGGGGGGAAGAGGTTTCTTCTTCTCTTGAAGAAAGGTATCTATCTTTCTCATCTTTTCTTCCAGAGCATCTACCCTTGCCCTTACTCTCAAGTTTTCTGTCCTTAGCTCCTTTATGTGAGTTGACAGATTCTTTACCTGTTGAGGCAATGGCATCTTTTTTATCCTGAATCCTTTTGGAAGTTCTTCTGGTGGGTTTATTACAGGCTTCTGATCCTGAGTTGTGTCTACTAGGATTTCCACTTCTTCCATCTCCACATCCTGTTTGGGGTAAGGATTTATTAATTTGAGAAATTCTTCTTGTTAAAGGAGAACTTACAGAAGTATCTTACCATAATCAATTAAGTCTAGTTCCTCTTCACGTGCAGCAGAAACACTTTGGTCAGTCATTCTTTTTTAAGATTTAACTGAAATGAAGAAAAAAGACAATAAGATGATAAAGTCTTTTATTTTTAATTTAACAAAAATAAAATAAAAATTCCAGAATTTTTTTAGGATTAAAATCAACTAAATAATTAATTTATTAATTTAAAATAATTTAAAATGAGGATTATAAAATAATCAACTGAAGAAATGAATTAAAATTTTTATTAAAAATTTTAAGATAATTATTTTCAGGATTTAAATCAACTAATTAATTAACTACCAGGACTTAATGTCAACTGAAATAATTAAATATGAATTTTTATTAATTAAAAAAGTTTTTTATTGTATTATCAGGATTTAAATCAACTGATTAATTAACTACCAGGACTTAATGTCAACTGAAAAAATTAAATATGAATTTTTATTAATTAAAAAAAAAATTTTTATTGTCAGGACAATTTGTCAACTGGAACAAATAATATTTAAATTATCAGGAAAAAAGTCAACTGAAAATTATAATAATTAATTATTAAAATTTAATTTTATTATTACTTCTAGGACTAAGAACAATTGCTCTATTATTGTTGACTAGGAAAAAAAAATATATATATAATAAAAAATTAATTCAAAATTACCAGACACCTCCCCCTGTAAAATGAGCAAATTAGTGCCACTTACAGAGTGCTGAGTAAAAGGAAATACGTAGCAAATGAAGAGTGCAAAGTGACCCACAAATAGTAATATCAATAATTACCACAATATATAAGACATTTAGTCAATATATGAACCTAATTTTTGGAGCGCGGTTCGATTCCCGTTTGCAGCAAAATTTTTTGTCACGTGATGTATGA
This sequence comes from Hemileia vastatrix, assembly GCA_030280995.1. Lineage (NCBI taxonomy): Eukaryota > Fungi > Basidiomycota > Pucciniomycetes > Pucciniales > Zaghouaniaceae > Hemileia > Hemileia vastatrix. The sequence continues at coordinate 12,079,152 of JASXTE010000018.1, read as the reverse complement.
TGTTCGTCATTTTTGTCACTCTCTCGTCTTTACAGGTACTCAAAAGCCAATGGTCCGTTTGATTTATGGCCTCAAATCACAATTTGCTGTCGATAATTCAGGAAGGCCTCCAATTTTCAAGGGGTCCTTTTGGTCTAGAAGCTTTATTTGAGCGTTTTACGAGGATTTTAAGGGATTCAATGGACTCTCAAAAGTATAGTACGTATTTCTTAATCAAACTGATTGTTTTAGTCAAAAAATAAGAGGTGTTTTTTTCAAATAATAATATAAATTAAAGATTAGAATTACAATGTTGTAAATACTAATGATATAAAGTATAGAAAGAATTGTTGTATTGTAAATTTAATAAAAAAAGTAAGTAATGAAGGAATGTTCTGAAAAGCACAAAAGTAAGGGGCCTTTTATAGGCAAAACATGAGGGAATAAAAGACACAAAATTTACACCATCTTCTGTAAGAATGTGAGAAAGTAGGTGACTAAAAGGAGTACATATATGACATAAGAGAATAAATTAATTATCACGTCAACAAGGGCATCAATTTTATTAGTAATAAAGTATGAGTTCCTTGTCACAATTAATTACATCACAATTAAATTAATTATACTAATTTCACGGGATTCCAGATCTCTCAATGAAGTAATATAATAATCTTAAGGTTTTTTTTATTATAATTTTATTATAAATTTTTATTCCCAATCAAACCTATACTATTGAGCACAGTGTTAGGGAGTAAAAATGTAGGGGACATTTATTTACATTATTTATACTACTTAATGTACTTAACTAGTTAGTTGTAAGTAATACTTAAGTAAATAAATAATTAATTGTTAGTAAGAAGAAGGGGCGTGGCTTCAACTCAGTAATATAATTAATTATTTTACCGGGTAAGTCTAGTAGCCTGGCTGACAGAATGTGTTATCCATGACTTTTTGGAAAACTGAAGGGGCATTTTAAGGGCCAAATGGCATCCTAACATACTTATAAATACCCATATGAGTAGAGATCATCAGAAAATTCTGAGAATTTTGCTCAACAGGTACCTGGTGATATCCTTTGTTACCATCCAAACAGCTGATATATTTAGCACCCTGTAAAGTAGCATGTATAGAGCTAATTCTAGGTAAAGGATAGATATCATCACCAGTATAAGTATTTAGTGCTCTATAATCACCACATAACCTGGCTTTATCTTTCTCATAAGAAATTAGGACAGGTGAGATAACACAATATTTAGGTGTTTCAACTACCTTTTCAATAATATTCATTTTTAAAAGGGTAGAGATATTGTCTTCAATATCTTTTCTCTTTGTGGGAGAAGCATAATAAGGCTTCTTCTTTAAACTAGGTGGTATATAAGTTAATGGACAAGACAATGAGAGTTTCATTTCTTCTTTAACTAATCCCAGTTCATGTGACCCATGAGCAAAGGCCATAGGAAAAGACTATATCAAGTTAATGATGTAATCTTTATCCTCACCAGAAAGTTGTTCTCCAAAATAGGTATTTTCAACCTCAGACATAAGGGCATGCATTTCTTTTGTAGATCTTCCTTTATATTGTACCACAGAATTACATGTGTTAAATTCTGCTTTTAATATTTTTTTGGAAGGGGAAATCTTAAATTTTCTCTTCCCATTCATCCCCATTGTGAAACATTGGTTTGAAAGATCCAATTTTATACCATATTTATTTAAAATATCATTCCCTACAATAAACCAATTGCTTAAGTTATCATTTTTCATGACAACAAAATCACAAATAGCTCTTACAAAACCATGGTTATATTTAAAAAACACTGTGGCTTTGTATTTACCAACGGGGGACAAAACAGAGCCATACCCTCTCCAATTTTCAGAAATGATTGGCATCAGTTTTGATTTATAGTCTTGATCCACTGAAGCAAGTGCTCTTTCAGATACTACACTTCCTCCAGCTCCAGAATCCAGAACAACTTCAATGCTGGTTCCATTAATCAAGACTGGTGCCTTGAGAGGGGCAATAACAATTGAGCTATCCTCAATGTTCTTTATGATCTCAGCATATTCAACTGTAGATAAAGCATTATGATCAATATCAATAGTATTTAAATAATGAATATCCTTTTCAAGCATCAATATTTCTTGTTGAGATTCATATGAAATATTGCTGGCACAATCACTTGATGTATCATCTAGTGCTACTGTGTCATCAGCATGCTCCTCTGTTTTTCTACAAGATTTATCTTCTTGTCACAAACATGGCCCTTCTGCCAAGTTTTGTTGCACTTGAAACAAGTGTTTGTTGCATAAATTTTAGGTGCAACAGGGTCAGAAGGCTTACCAACCTTTTCCAGAGGTTTCTGTTGGTAATTTGAGGGTTTCTCCCAAGTGGTTCTAGGAATGAATCTTCTGCTATCATACTAGTTGTTTAGAAGAATTTCATTACAAGTATTGATGAAAGAAGAAGGTTCTCTGGTGAACTCATTCCTAGCCACAATTAAGTCTCTTAAAGACATTGGCAATTTATAAAGGATCCTGTCCTTCCATAACTCAAACTCCATTTTTGGGTCCATAGCTCTTAAGATTTTTACAAGTTTCATTAAGAACTCAAAAGGTTTATCAGTTGAAGAACTATATTTAGTTTCTTCATACTGCCTTTGTTGAGCCATCCTAAACTTGGAGCCCCCAAAATTGTGCTTTAATTAATTTTTTCCAAACTTCCCATGAGTAATCATTCTCATCTAAGAGGACAGATTCATACCACATTAGGGCTACATTGGTAAATAGAGAAATTAATTTAGACACAACTTCCTCATCTGGGAGTTTGTAAGAGTTTTTTAAGTTATCAATTTTGAAAATAAATTTTTGCCAATCAGAAGAAGAATCACCATCAAATGTTGGATATTGGTCAAGTTTTGGCCAATTCTTTTGATTTGAAAGAGTCTCCTTAGTACCAGCTTGTTTCCGAGTAAGAAGCAGCTGTAACTTCTCTAATTAGGCAGTAATCTCATTGTTCAATCCCTCTGTTGAAGATCCTGATGCATCATCAATTTTTGATGGAAACTCAGTGGTATCAACAGGTATCTCTGGAACTACTATTACTTTAGATGAACTAGCCACAGGTAATTTTTGAGCATCCTGCACTATATGTTCTTTTAAAGAAATTTCAGAATATTTTTGGTCATTGAACAATGAGTTCAATTTCTCTTCAATGGTTGTTAGTCTTGTTTTCATTCTTGGAAGACTAGATAAACTTTCATTGATGGTTGCAAAAGATAACTGATTTTTATCTTGCAAAGATGAATAATGGTCATTCAATCTCTTCAGATTCATCTTATCTATCTCCTGATCCTGGCAACAGATAGATACAGTGTCTTTTAATTTGGACAAATCATTTTTAATATTTTGCCACAAAGCAACCTTCTTTTCATGAGTTGCTTTATAATTAAACAAATCATCAGAAACTTTCTGAAACTCACTCCTTAATTATTGATACCCTTGCTCAGTTAATAAAACATTAAACTTCTGAGTTAATTGCATATTGTTCATAATATGATTTTGCTTTGCAATAATATCTTTCAAGTACTCATCATTAATCTTTTCTACATCTGGAGTGTTTCTCAATACCAAAACTGAGTAACTTTCCAGACTCTCATAAAACTCAGGGTCAAGAGTTTCATCAATTACAGCCATATCAGGGTTAATCATTGAAGTAGCAATTAAAAGTAATGGATTAGATACATGAGTTATTTGTCTACTGCTCCCAGCCTCTACTGGTCTCAAGGTTTCATCTTCCCCTCCAGATTTACCTGAAGGAACAGAATCAGCTACAAGAAATGGCACTTGAGAATCAATAGAGGGGCTTAACAAGGTTTTCTGGGCAAGACCATATTTTTTTTTCTTCTTCTGCCTCCTTGATAGGGGTGAGGAGGTGTGGGGTTGACTTGGCTGGGTCTTGATGGACCTGCTTGAGGCAACTGATGCTGATTTTGAGACAGGTAATCCCACTGAGTGTTTAGGCAATCCCATTGCCAGTTGGATACTTCGACTTTCTCTGGTTGCTGGGGATCCAATTGTTGATTATCCCTGGGGGGATGAGGTTTCCTCTTCTCTTGAAGAAAGGCATCTATCTTTCTTACCTTTTCCTCCAGAGCATCTACTCTTGCCCTCAATCTCAAGTTTTCTGTCCCTAATTCCTTTATGTGTGTTGACAGATTCTTTACCTGTTGAGGTAGTGGAATCTTTTTTATTCAGAAGCCTTTTGGAAGTTCTTCTGGGGGGTTTATGACAAGTTACTGATTCTGAGTTGTTTCTACCAGGATTTCCACTTCCTCCATCTCCACATCAGAAGTAGCCTCATCATAATCAATTAAGTCTAGATCCTCTTCACGTGAAGCAGAAACACCTTGGTCAGTCATTTTTTTAAAATTTAACTGAAATAAGGGAGAGAGACAATAAGATGAATTAGTTTTTATTTTTATTTTTTATTTGAAAGAAAATTAATAAAAAATAAAAATGTTTCAGGATAAAAAATCTACTAAAAAAATCAATTTATTAATTCAAAACAATTTAAAACCAGGATTATAAAATAATCAACTGAAGAAATAAATTTAAATTTTTTATTAAAAATTTTATGATAATTATTTATCAGGATTTTAAATCAACTGAAAAAAATAATTAATTACCAGGACTTAATGTCAACTGAAAAAATTAAATATGAATTTTATTAATTATATAAAAATTTTATTGTCAGGACAATTTGTCAACTGGAACAAATAAAATTTAATTTATCAGGACAAAGGTAAACTGAAAATTATAATAATTAATTTTGAAATATAATTTTTATTACTTCTAGGACTAAGAACACAATTGCTCTATTATTGTCAACTAGAAAAAATAATAAAAATAAAAATAATAATAAAAATATAATTCAAATTTACTAGACACCTCCCCCTGTAAAATGAGCAAATTAATGCCACTTACAGAGTGCTGAGTAAAAAAAAATACGTAGAGAATGAAGAGTGCAAAGTGACCCACAAATAGTAATTTCAATAATTACCACAAAATATACGACGTTTAGTCAATATATGAACATAAGTTATGGAGTACGGTTTGATTCCCGTTGTGGCATTCCAAATCTGGGTAGGCTACTTAGGTGAAAATTTGATTGGAACTTGGTTGGAAGAAAATCATGGTGTTAGCAGGTGTTAATTTGATTGAAAGGAGTTAACTGGATTTTTTTTTGGGTGGATTTATGGTGATTTTTGGAGGATTTATGGTGATTTTTTGGAGGATTTATGGTGTTTTGGAATGGATATATGTTGGTATTCCTATTGTTATTTGATGGTTTCATCAATTGGGTAATGGTTTTACTGGATTTTCTAGGGCTCTCTTGGTATTTTTGGTGGATGCAGTGTGCTCATAGAGTAGCCATTTTTTTTCTGGAGCGCTCCGGTTTGCTCCGGTGATTTTCCGGTGCAAAAGCAAAGTGTACTGGAAAAATTCTGTCATTGTGGAAAAGTTTGGTTATGGTGAAAAGATTAACTCACTCTGGCCAAATTAGCTTATTATGGCAAAATTAGCTCATTATGGAAAAAAGAGCTCATTGTGGCAAAATTTGCTCACAATGGGAAAGTATTATCACCAGTGCAAAGTTTGGTCACTGCAGAAAAGTCTGGTTACTGTGGTAAAGTTTGGTCACTGTAGGAAATTCTGATCACCAGTGCAAAGTTTGGTCACTGCAGAGAAGTCTGGGAACTGTGGTAAAGTTTGGTCACTGTAGAAAATTCTGATCACCAGTGCAAAGTTTGGTCACTGCAGAAAAGTTTGGCTATTGTGGCAAATTTGGTTAGAATTTATCATGCTTGTTAGATCAATAGTTTATTGTAGATCTAATGCATGTAGGGTATTGTTGGAGGTCTGGAGGAGGGGAATCTTAGTCTTCTACATGTTTTTTGTCTTTTAGTTTCGATAATAAGGTTCTTTTTTGATAATTAAGAATATTTAACATATAACAACAATTATAATAAAAAATATCAACATATAGGGTACCATTAGATAGCTCTCATCCGGGGTGACTCAAATTTATTTCTTTTCTTATAAAATTTTTAAAATAAAAATATAATAAAGAACAATCTTTAATTTTCGTGGGAAACTGGGTAAATCTGGGGCAGACCTTTAATAAGGCACCTTTGAACAGATCATTCCAAGGGTAGTTTCTGGGGTACTTTACTGTACTTTTCAGTCTCTGAGGCAAGTGTTTCAGCTTGTTCTAAGTATTTGCTGTGACTTGTATCAGTGTAATCTGGTATAAGGTATTTGTTTTGGGGGTGTAATCATTTATTGCACGTATTTTTATTTCTATATTATAGGTTTCCAACACTTTCAAAGTCTTTCTCTCAGATTTTCAACTTATCCAACTCTTCAAGCAGATCTTCAAGCTTAGTTAATTGAATCTAACGTTTACTTAGAGGGACAGAGATTTCTTTTTATTTTTCCAACTCCCTTGGATTCTGCCTGCAGCAAGGTGACTGTAGGAGTCTACTCTAAATTTTTGGCACCCAAAGTGGGGTTCAAATTCTCTAGCTTCTGAAGAAACTTACTTGTTGGCCTTCTGGATTTCGGCTTTCTGGTTGTTGGATTTTGATTGGTTGGTTATTTGGTGATTCTGGTAACTGGCTGAACCAGTACAGGATATGTGGTAGTAGGAATCTTGGTATAGGGCTGAACCCTTGCTAGATCTGTTGTTTTTGTTTTTGTTTGTTGTCTTATCCTAGTAAAGGGATGAACCCTTGTAGGATATTGTCGGTTGTCTGGTAAAGGGCTGAACCCTTGCAGATATTATTGGTTTCTGGTGCTATTTGGGATGTCTTCTCCATCTGGTGCTGGTGTTATTGCTGCTGCTGCTGATGGTGTCAGGCCTTCAGTATGGATTCAAACTTGGGATGGGCCCAAGTTTGTTGGTGATGATGTAAAGTGGTTTTTAGGCAGATATGAGGCTGCTGCTGGAATTGATGGGGCTTCTCATTTAGATATGGTGAAGCAGGTAATCTTTCTAATTGGTGATAGGGAAGTTGAGAAGGAGATTACTGGTATGGAGGGTTATAAGACTAAGGATTGGAAAAGGCTTAGTAGGGAAATGGTGGACAGATGGGGAGTCAGATATTCAATGGTGGATTTAAATAAAGTTGTTGGAGAATGGCAAGTGCAGGGTGGAATAACTTCATTGGTGAGTTATAGGTAATTTATTGGTAGTTTTGAAACTGTGGTGGAATATCTGGTGGAGGTAGAGGAATTGGCTCATGAAAATGCAGTCAAAGATTTATTTTGGTCCGCTTTTGGGAGGGATGTTAGGATGGATGCGTTAAAGGAGTTGTCTAGGAAGGGTTTGATGAAAAACTTACCTAATGGGGAGCAGAAGTTGCCTGCTCCTAAGGTGGTTAAAGAATTGGTGGAGTCTCACCTCAAGCTTTTGGCTGTGGACAGTTATCAAGAAACCTGTACACAGTATGTAAGCAAAATTAATGAAGTTTTGGCTGATAATAACGATATTATGAAGAAGGCTCAGGAGGCAAGAAAAAATCAGTTGGGGAAACCGGTTCCTAAGGTGGATAAGAATGTGGATAAGGAGATGGTGGATCAATTGGCTAACTTAACAAAGCAATTGAAAATTTTTGTTCAAGAAACTCAGAAGGCCAGCAGGGTTTTAGCTTCTTCTTCATCATCTTATTCAAGTAGAGGTTATGTAAGGAGGAATGGTGGTACTGTTGATTTTTGGATTTGTTCCTACTGTAACCGGAAGGGACATAAGTCTAATGATTTTTGGACATTGAATAGGGATCAGGCTGCTGGTAGATTAAAATTTGATGGAAAGGTATTTAGGTTTCCTGATGGATCTTTTAACAAGCCCAGTGAAGGTCAGGCTCCTTTGGATTTGGTGAGGAGGAATAGTATGGGTGAAAAGAGAGCTAGGTTTGAGGAATTGCCTACTGAGGCTTCTTCTGGTACTGGAAATAATTCTGGAGATAAGGGGAAGGAAAAAGAGGTTAGTAAGGCTACTTTATCTACTTCATATGGTAATTTGGAGTTAGTAAAGGTTGTTAAGGCAGATGGTGAGTGTATGGCTGGTATATATGATGTGAAGGCTGCTAGGAGGGCAGCTGCTTATAAAGCTAGAAGCAGTATTTCTAATCAGTTAAGGTCAAGAGGTGGAAAGGCGGATTCTAAGAAGGCTGAAGATCTCAAGAAGATTTATACGCCTGAAGAGATTTGTCAGATGCAGAAGGGGATAGCTGATATGGGTTCCCCTAGTTTTGGTGCTTTTGATCATAATGGTTATCCTATGCCTTTGGATGATGGTTCAGATACAGAGGAGGATGTGCCTTTGGCTTCTTTGTCTAGGCCAAGTTCTAGTTGGCCAATGGAAGGAGTTAGAACTACTGTTGATGTTTCTGGTTTGGTCTCTGTGGATGGAGAGTTTCATGGGGATAATTCTGATGTGGAGATGCGTGATGTTGTTGGTAATGTGAGACCTCAGGAGTATTCTTGGGCAAAGGTTGCTAGGAGTAAGGCTCATTATGAGAGGCCAGTGGTTTCTGGTCAAGAGAATTCTATGGATGTTGCTTTGGGAAGGGTGAATCAGCTTAAGATTCCATTATCTTTGGGTGAATTATTCACTATTAGTCCAGCCCTTGCTGAAAAGAAGAAGAAGCATTTGACTAGGAGAAGAGTGGCTACTGGTGAGGTGGAGTATATATGTGAAAATGTGGAGAAGTTTGGTAATGAGGTGGAGACTCATTTTTCTGCTCCTTTGGGATATTTTGTGGTTTATTTAAATGGCAAAGATGGAAGGCATTGGTTGATTCAGGCTCACAAAAAAATTTAATTTCATTGGATCAAGCTACTAGTCTGGATTTGCCAATTAAAGCTGGTGTTGGAGGAGATCTAAGAGGGATAGGTGGGCATGCTACTGAGTTGATTGGTACAGCGGAGCATGTAAAGTTAGGTGTAGGTGGAGCTGTTGGAAAAGTTCATTTTTATGTGGCTAGAGGAGCTGTGAAGACAGTTTTAGGAGGGCAATTTTTGATGGATTTTGAGGCCAAGATTGGTTATCAGCCTGGTGTTGGGAATAGTTTGGAGATTACTGGGGAGGATATGAGGTTGGCACCCCCAGGTGATGAAGTTTGGGAAACTAGGCCTGGTGTTTCTGCATCTTGTCAGCGTTGCACTTGCACTAGGAAGAGAAAAGATTTGAAGTCCTCTTCTGGTGTATTTGAGGATAGTGGTGATCATTTCGTTGGTGACCCTTCTATTTTAGGGTAGATAGGGCTGATCAGTCTAGTGCTGTAATCTCTCCTCAAGAAGAAATCCTGGATTGCAGTAGGTTAGCTCAAATGGAGATATATCAAGTGGAATCTCAACTTTTTGTAGATAATATTACTTAATTATGTCAATTTTTGTCAAATTGTTTGTCTGGTTTCAGTTTTTCTTCAAGTTTTTCTCTCAAGTTTATTTCAAGTTCTGAAGATGTTTTAGGGAAATTTTTGTTGGAGCGGAAAAGTTTTAGAGTGGTGGCAAATGGGTCTAAAATTAAGTCCTCCCAATTGTGCACCGCTAGGGTTTCTTCTACACTTTTCTAAAACATTACCATGGCCACACATGTGAGCATTGGTGACACCCCTGGTTGTTTTTCTAGGAATAGCAAGAAGAAATTTGACAAAAATCAAGAAAAAAATCTCAAGATAAATGAAAATCAACAAAAAAATTATTTATGTAGAGATATTGTCAATAGGGCTGAGACTACTTGGCATGCTGGTAACCTCCTGCATGAGGATAGACTGCCAACTTTTCATACTTTTGATTATTCTTTTCTTACTTCTAAAAATAAAAATCAAATTAATAATTGTCTGCATAATAAAAAACTAGATAACAATATTTTTGAAAATTCCAATAATTCTGTTTCTAAAAACATTAATAATTCTTTTTCAAAAAATAAAAATAAAACAGATAAAATTTCTGTATCTGATTCTAATAATTCTTTTTGTAAAAATTCTGTTACTCTTAATTCTGATGAAGATAAAGATTTTCTTAATGAAAGGAGCTCAATTCCTCAAGTACATGTGGAAGTGGAAGCGGCAAAGTATAAGAAGGTTTCTGTGAAAGTTAAACCAATCAATGAAGCGCTGCCAACTGGATTGAATCTGCCATTGAAGAGACCACTTTTTTCAAGAGATCCATATGAAACTCCTTTAAGAAAGAATCCTCCTGAATTTTCTGAAACGTCAAGAATTACTTTTGATATGAATGGTGTTGTAAATTTTGGGCCAGAGGGTTGGTTATCTGGTGAGGAGATGAATTTGTTTTTGGATGTGATGGTGTGATGGGAGAAGGCTATTGCATTTGTGGAAGAAGAGAGTGGTGTTTTAAAGCATTCTTATGGTGAACCTTACAACATTCCAGTTGTTTGTCATGAACCTTGGCAAATCAAGCCAATTCCGATTCCTGCTGCTCTTAAAGATGATTATATTGAAGTTGTTAGGGAAAGGATTAGGACTGGACTTTATTAACAATTTTCATCAAGTTATTCAAGTCCAGTTTTTTGTATCAAGAAGCCTAATGGAAAGCTTAGAGTGGTTCATGATCTTAGGGAATTTAATAGGGTGACTATAAAAGATACTGGTATTCCTCCAAGTGCTGAGGAATTTGTTGACGCTTTTTCTGGAAGGGTATGTTATGGTTTGGGTGATATTATTGGGGGCTATGATGAAAGAGAATTACATCCGTATTCAAGACCTCTGAAAAATTTTGATACTCCTCTTGGACTGTTACAGCTGACTAGATTACCTCAAGGTGCTACTAATTCTGTTGCTGTTTATCAAGCACAAATGGCTTGGATTATTCAAGATGAAATTCCACAGTATGCTGGTATATTTATTGATGATGGTGGAATTGAGGGTCCTTCAACTGATTATATTAAAGAAGTGTTGGAGGAGAATACAGGTATTAGGGGGTGTCAGTTCTGGCAAATCTGCACTTACAAATCCGCACTTAAATAAGTGCGGATTTCCAAAACACACTAGCCCCAATACTGGTGGATTTCAAAATGAAATAAGTCACTTATTTCACTCAAATCCACACTTTATCAACCAAAAGTGCTGATTTCACCATCAAGTCACATTTCACTGATTTGTCAGCATCATCCCATTCATACGCAGCACTCCGCAGCATAACACTTCATAACTCAAAACATCGTACATCACTTACATCTTCATATCATATCATATAAGAGTTAAGCCTTCCTCACTTTCAAATCGTGATAAATTACATAAAGCAATGACTTTCATGGCTCTTGAACTGCTCTTGGACTCTGATTCCGATTCTGATCTAGAAGAAGATTTTGTCGTTTTATCAAAAATGGCCAGGAAACGTTACCTTCTTCCCAGAAAGCCTCAAGTACTTCATACCCCCAAGTACACCATCCAAACACTTCTTAACCTATCTACACCCAGTTTTAGACAGCTGCTCAGGACTTCTCAGGAATGTTTCCTTAAATTGCTTGAGCTTATTCAGGATCATCCCATATTTCACAATAATTCTCAAAAAGAACAACGACATCCTTCAATTCAATTGGCCATCACACTATGTTGTTTGGGTTCAAATGGTAATGGAGCCACTTTGAAACGTTTAGAAAATGTCTTTGATTTAGGGTATGGTTCAGTTAACACTTATACCAAACGATGTATCACTGCCATCAACTCCTTGTAATCTCAACTTCTCACCTCGCCAACAAAAGAAGAGCGACTTGAATCATCTCAGGTTATGCAAGCAGAGGGCTTCCCAGGATGTATTGGTTTTGTTGATGGTACTACTATTCCTTTGAGCCAGAAACTTGCTCAAGGTGGAAACAATTACTTTGACCGTAAAAAGAGGTAGATTATTCTTAATTCCTTTCATCCTCTTTGAAATGAACACAAACAAATATATCTTCTTTATAGATCTTCAATTAACGTTCAGCTTATATGTGACGTAAACAAAAAATTTATATCATTCTTCGCTGGCTATCCTGGCTCATGTCATGACTCCTACGTCTTCCAAAGAATGCATATTTCAAATGAACCTGAAAAATTCTTTGATGAAGATCAGTATCTTCTTGCAGATTCTGCTTATGTGAATAAAAAGTATGTACTTCCTGCTTTTCGGGGAGCAGCTTCAGAAGACAGTCAAAATGCCAAATTCAACAATCATTTGGAAAAGTCAAGAGTCCGTATTGAACATTCTATTGGAATCTTGAAAGGCCGTTTTTCTAGTTTAAGGGAATTAAGAAGTCCTCTTAGAAATAAATCTGAAATGGAGGCGGTGATCAACTGGATTCTGTGTTGCACTATACTTCATAACCTACTTGCTGACCTCAAAGATCAATGGTTAGAGCTGTATGAAGATGAACAAGTTGATTCACCTCCGACTATATCCAACACTTCTATTTCTCAATCAACTAGTATAAGGGCGAAAATTCTTCCAATAACACTCCAACATTTTTCAACGCAATTTTAATTTTTTTTTCTTTCTCTTCAAATTATCAATTTGCATGTGTTATTCACTGAGAATGGTAAATTTTTTTGCATATTTTTTTGGTTTTTGAATTTGCTGTTAAAGTCTTATTTTTTTTTCTCTCTGTGTTTTCTTTCATCAACTTAACATGAAATCGCATATTTTCAGCAAACTCATATTTTTTCAGTCACTCTCTTTTTTTTCTTCACTCATATCCGTTTTCTCCTCTCTTCCTACATCACTCAATCAATTTCACTTATATTTCTTTTTTCTCAACTCATCTCTCCAGGTAAGTCATTTTATTCTTTTTACTTAATTTTTTGCTAATTTTTTTTTTTTTGGTTTTTTGGTTTGTTTGTTTGTTTGTTTTTTTTTTTTGTAAGTGGTTGTTTTTAAATTTATAGGTAAAATTAACCTTTTTTTCTCTCTCTTTCTCTCCCTCTTTTCTCTCTTTATCCCCCCTTGGCCTGGTCTTTTTCCCACCTTTACCCTCTCCTTGGAATGGATACATCCCCCTTTTCCCCCCTTTGGCTGCCTTATTCCCCCCTCCTTGGCTCACTCTAACCTCCCTTTTCTCCCTCTTTGGTCTCATCTCTCCCTTTCTCCCCCTTCTTGGTCTCCTCATATCTTCCCCTCATTCCACTCCACCCCCCACCAAATCCCCCAAATCCCCCCACCAAATCCCCCAAATCCTCCCTCCAAATCCCCACCAAACCCGCCTCTAACCCCCCCTCCAAACCCCCCTCCTATCCCTCTCAAAACACCCCCAAATCCTCCCTCATATCCCTCCTACCCCCCGTTAAACTTCACTTAACGATTTGCTAATGAAAGATTGCAGCAAATCGTTCGTTAAATTAACGATTCATTAGCGAATCATTAAGTTAATGAACGATTTCAGCGAATCGTTCATTAACTTGACGATTCGCTAACGAACGATTGCAGTGAATTGTTCGTTAACTTAACGATTCGTTAGCGAATCGTTAAGTAAGTTGGAGGGGAGGTTAGGGGGGTTTAGAGGAGGACGTATTGGGGGGGTTTCAAGGGGGATTTGGAGGGGGGTTGGAGGGGGTTTGGAGGGGGTGAAAGGAGGTGGATTGAAGGGGGTGTTTGGGGGGGTTGCAGGTGGTTTGGAGGGGGATTTGCAGGGGGGTTTGGAGGGGGATTTGGAGGGGGGTTTGGATGGGATTTGAAGGGGGGATTTGGGGGATTTGGAGGGGGGATTTGGGGGATTTGGTGGGGGGTGGAGGGGGGGTTTTCCAAGGGTTTTTGGGAGGTGGGAGAGGGCTTTGGAGAGGGGAATTTAGGGGAATGGGGAAGTGTTAAAAAAATTTAACAGTTTATTGATTTTTTTTTTTGTTTTTTGATTTTTTTTTTAATTTTAGAGAAAAATATTCATTAAGTTCAAGTGAAATAAAAAAAATTCTCATTAGTCTTTTGAGGAATTTTTATTTTTTAATTTAAATTAAGTGGGTTTTTTTTAATGTATAATTTTGGGTGTTTGAAAAGTAACAAATTTTTAAGTAGAAAAATACATGACTTTAACTTCAGATTCACCACTTACCTCACTCTCATCTTCTTCAACTTCATTATCATCTTTAAATTCAGCTTCTTTTCAATCATCATCTAAAACATTGTCAAAAAATGAACAGTATCAAAATAAAAGAAATTATAAAATAAAAATTCACTTGGATCAATTATTTGGCCATATTTCAAAAATCAAGTACTATAAAACTAAAGTTGAAAGAAAAAAAAAATATCCGAAAACGTTACCTGAAAATATACATTATTTAACTGAAACTGGAGGTGATGAAGTTAAAGCTGTTATTAATAATACTTTCAAACCTCAATTTATTTACAAAAACCATTCTTTTAATGGTTTAAAAGATGAATCATTTAATCAACTCTGCGATCTCATCATAACACTCTACCAAATGGCTTTGGTTTGCTTATCTTTAAGGAATAAGAATTTGTTGGGTGGAATCATTATTGGAATTGGATGGAGACCAGGATTTGTTAAAGGTTTTTCTCTTGGTATGTTTAAAGATTTTTCAGGATTTTTTAATATCATTTTACTGAATTTAATTCAAATAGGAATCTATTCTTTACTCAGATCTTTATCTAAAGCTGAATTAGATAATGATTTTCGAAATTGGAATACTTTACCTTCATTTAATTCATTTATTGCTCTTTGACTTAAAAAACTCTTCAATAAAGCTTTTGAAAAAAATCATGAAGTTGCTATGAGATTTTGAATACCAAACTGGTGTGACTCTGAATAGGAAGATATTAGCAGAGATTATCTAATGTTTTCAAATGTTATAATCACTCATTCTGGATTTCATAATCGAATTCACACCGACTCAAATGATGCCAATTACCTCACTTATGGAATTTTCACATATATTCATCCTATCACTGGACAACCTATTCCATCACCTGCTAAAATTAAAGGACATGGATTATATTTCCCGGATCATAGATGTATAATCGATTTTGGATTAGAAATGGAATCATCGAAAAAGTTTGGAATTCTTCTTACAATAATCACCAAACCACAAAGGCTCCTCCAGGTTTGGTATCTTGTCAAGACTTCACGCATTTTGGTTGCTCTTTCCAGATCAATCAAAAGTTAATCCAACGAATAAACAAGTTAAAAAAAGAAGAAAAAGGTAATAAATTTAAACATTATTTAGGTAGATCTAAAAATTATGGGAATTTGTAGAGTCACCAAATATTTAATATTCTTCCATAAATTTTTAATAAATAAATATGATATTTCAATTTATGAAATTAAAGTAATCGGCCCACGACCTTGTGTTGTATAAATGGTAATCATGATAACATTAATTTGTCTCATGGGGTTCCTCTAGCCTATACTTGTGGAAAGTCCCAAACCTAGTTTCTAGACTTGATCTGCATTTTGGCTTAAGGAATTGTCATTACTTTAAAAGTAGTATATTTGACGTATCTTATTTATATATTAATTAATTTATGTAATTATATTAAATTTTGATGACTTTCACCCTTTACTTCAATAAAATGCAGGAGAGGGTATTGCCAATTTTTTAAATCTGACATGTGAAATTGATGACTTAGAAAAATTTAGATAAGCAAACTTATTGACTAGAAAGTAAAGATAGAAATTTTTTTTATACATTCAAATTTTTGCCAAAAATAATGTACTATATTCTTTTCCTTTTATAAGTCAGCACAAAAGAAAATATTAACAAAAAGAAATCAAACAAAATTAAATTAACTAGAAAAACAATTTATCAATTGAAAAGGTCAAGTAATTTTTTAATGTCCTCATAAGATTGCCCATTTTTAACACATTCCATAATGAAATCTTTTTTTTTAAAACTCTCTTGTTTTTCCAATTCACAAGTAGCCATTTCTCTTTGAAATTGACGGTCATTTACTCTTTCCATCTGCTCTACCTCAAATTTTTTTTCTTCCAAATCTAAGGCTTGCTGATTTTTCCTTAGCATATGATCAAACTTCATCTTCTCAAAGTCAAGGGCATTATTTGCAATAGTTGATTTCTCTGAGAAAATTAAATTGAAATAAATAAATAAATGAGTTAATGATTAAGATATATAGTAAATGAAACTTACTTATATCTTTTTTTTCAAAATAATCCTCAAGGGAGCCAAATGAGCTTGTTGAAGTATTACCACGTTTTAATAGATGGTTCAAGTTCATTGAAGTTGAGGCTCGACGCTTTAGTTTGGAGTTTGAACAAGAGGCTTCAGGAAGTTCTTCTAAAGCAGCTTCTAAAGTGGTATTCACATTTCCAGAATTGAGATTATTTAATGGAGATTGAGTTGGAGCAGGAGGAGACTAGAAAGAAAGAGAAATTCAGAGAAGAATTGAAGAAAAAACAAAAAGTAAACATACATTTAAATTTTGGGCCTCTGAGGATTCAGATCTTCTGCAATATAATTGTTCTGCTTGATAGTTGGGATCATCTTCAGCTGAACTATGGTTAGAAGGTGGAGGGGATTGATCTTCTTCAAGTAAAGGTGTGTTGGGAGGATTATAGGAAGGTTTGGATCCAGAGGGTATATGCTTAGTAGTATCGTGTAGAAACCAAGGGTTTACATCAACTCGGGAGCCAAAAAGATTATCCATTTCCTCATAGAAAGGACACATGACATTGAGCTTTTCGGAAACAGTAGTAATTCCAATCTCCAAATCATCATCGTCAATACCAAAGCCAGTTTCATTTGCAGCATGATGAGTCTTTTTATATTTTGAATGGTAACTCTTAAATCTCTCCTTCATTTGTTTAGGATTGATATCGATTCTCCCCCTTGTTTTCTTCCTTACTTCATTGGCCATCAACAAGTAGCCATTAACCTTTGAAGAAGGTGGACGTCCAATACGAGTGGGACTTTTCACATCCAAAACATGCTTCAAAATTTGATTTTATTTTAAGGAAGTTTATTATGATGAGATAATCATCCTTTTTAAGCTGACCTGAACCTGCCTTTGATTTTTCAGGTGTAGGGCTTGCTTTATGAGGAGACTTTTGTGATGAAGCAGATTTTTGAGTTACCTTTTGAGATTTGGAATGTCTGGGAGGCATTATGAAACTGGCACATAACAAGAAAAAAGATTAAAAAGTAGAAGAAATAAGTAAAAAAGAATGTAAACATGCCTGGTCAAAATATTGAAAATGTCAGGAAGGGGGGTGTGCCGAGGATTGATGGGTAGGTAGCGAGGAATGTCAGTGTGTCACATGTGACAGGGATGGGGTAAGAAAGGAAGGGATGTTTTGTGGCCAAAATGTGGTTGTGAAAAAAAACAGGAAAAAAGTGCTGATTTGAGGTCATAACTGACACCCTTTTTTGAAATAAGTGACTTTTTTGCAAAATTTAAGTGCTGATTTGGTTTGAAATCCACACTTAAGTTAAGTGCGGATTTGCCAGAACTGACACCCCCTATTAGGAGGCTTATTTGGGAGTATGCAGTAACTTTGGAAAGGATGTTGTTTAGGATTGAAGAAGCTGGTTTAACTATTTCCGGTTCTAAATTTTCTTTTTGTGTTCCAGCTTTAGAGATTCTTGGTCATGTGGTGTGTAGGGAAGGCCAAATTATGTCAAAGAAGAAAGTCAACAAAATTCAATTTTGGCTGAGACCTAGAAACACTACTGAAGTTAGAGGATTTTTGGGAGTATGTGTTTATGTTAGGATGTTTATTAGGGATTTCTCATTATTGGCTGCTCCATTGAGAAGGTTAACTAGGAAGGATGCTGATTTGGATTGGGATGAAGCTTGTGAAGAAGCTTTTGTTAAGTTGAAGAAGGTGGTTGGTGAAGATATTATTCTTCATAAGTTGGATTATGGTGAAGGAGCTGGTAGGATTTATTTAGCTGTTGATTCTAGTCAGCTGGCTGCTGGTGCAGTGCTTTCTCAGATGGATAAGGGTGGTTATATTAGACCAGTTAGGTATGAATCTTTAGTTTTTACTGAGGTGGAATCAAGATATTCACAACCAAAGTTGTAACTCTGTGGTGTGGCAAAAATTTTAAAGAAACTTGAAAATATCTTATGGGGTCAACATTTTGAACTTCAAGCGGATGATAAATCTTAAATTCAGATGATTAATTCACCTAGTTTACCTAATGCTTCAATGACTAGGTAAGTAGCTTTTATTCAACATGTTTCATTCCATTTAGTGCCCAGGCCTGTAAAATCTTTCACTATGCCTGATGGATTGTCAAGAAGACCACCTACAGTAGATGATTCCGATTCAGAAGAGTTTGATGAAGATATACCTATAATCAAGGCCAGTACCAAGGGTGCTGAGGACTTTCCATACCTCCCCCATGAGGTTAAACTGGCTGGTTCTATTTTTGTTGAATTTTATGAAGTTGATGATCTAGTTGATCATGTGGTTTTTGTAGATGAGGATGGTGTGGTTGTTTGGGATAATTGGAAGTTGGTTAATGGTTTTTATGTTTGGGATCTGAAGGAGGATAGTGGTAGCATGGAAAAATGTTTGAATGAGGTGAATTATGTGAGTTTCTGCAAACAGCCAAATGCTCAGAGAATGATTTCTCATTCACAAGTGGGAGATATTGGGGACAGGGAGGTTCCTTTGGATGTTATATTATTGGATTTTTCTGATGAAATTTGGGGCCAGACTGGGTTTTATTTTTTAATAGTGAAATATTTGTTGTCTCTGGGAAAACCAGAAGAATGTGATGAAGCTGAATAGGTGGCTATCAAAAAGAAGTCACCTGGTTTCATTTGTCTGGTAGAAGTTTGATGAAAAGAAGACATCCGAATCCTCAAGTTGTTGTATCTCAAAGAAAAGGTCAAGAATTGGTGATGAAATCTCTTCATGAAGATTTAGGGCATAGGGGCTTTGGAGAAACTTATAAGTGAATTGCTGATAGATTTTGGTGGCCTGGAATGAAGATGGCTGTTAGATCTTGGGTTCAGTCATGTGAAGAATGTGATAGAAGAAGTTATTTAAGGCCAAAAGAACCTGGAAATGCTACTGGTGAAAATACTATCTTTGGACGGGTTAGTTTGGATGCTTTTCACATCAAGGAAGGTAAATATAAGTACTTGATTGTGGCAAAGGATGATTTGTCTGGTTGGGTTGAGGCTGTCCCTCTTATTAGTTTATCTGCTAAAAATGTAGAAGAATTTTTGATGAAGGAATGGGTGTATAGGTATGGTGTTATGAAGTTGGTAACTGTTGATGGCGGCTCCAAGTTTGGTGCAGACTTCAAGGAAGCTGTTTCAGAAATTGGCTCAAAGGTTAGGGTGGCGACCCCATATTATCCTGAAGCAGAAGGAATGGTTGAAAGGGAGCATCAAGTTATTAAGGTTGCTTTGGTTAAAATGTGTGGAAAAAGTGCTGAAAAGTGGAGGCATTATTTACCCCTTGTTTTATTTGC
Organism: Hemileia vastatrix; assembly: GCA_030280995.1. Classification (NCBI taxonomy): domain Eukaryota; kingdom Fungi; phylum Basidiomycota; class Pucciniomycetes; order Pucciniales; family Zaghouaniaceae; genus Hemileia; species Hemileia vastatrix. The sequence continues at coordinate 12,059,713 of JASXTE010000018.1, read as the reverse complement.
TGACAGGATTACCACCAAGAGGACAGCTGGTTATTCTCCTTATGAATTATTTTTGGTCAGAAAGCTGTTTTACTGGTTGATCTTGAAGCTGAATCTTATCTTGGTGTTGATTGGGATGTAGTCAAAACTACTGAAGATTTGCTCTGTGCTAGAATGCAACAGTTAGAAAAGAAGGATGAATATTTGAAGAAGGCATACAATAGGATGATCAAGATCAGGGATCAGTCTGTCAGGTATTGGGATCAAAGGTTGGCTCATAGACTCAGGAAGCCTTTGAGGCCTGGTGATATGGTGTTGGTGTATAATAGGAGTTTGGAAAGTGAGTGGGGAAAATGTTTGCTGATAGATGGAATGGACCATATAGGATTAGAGAACAGGTGTCTGGTGGTTCATATGTTTTGGAAGAACTGGATGGTGTTGTCTTAAAGAAGAGGGCAGCTGCTGATCAAGTGAAGAAGTTTTACCCTAGGGGCACAAAGAGTGCTGAAGTTTTACTCCGAAATGAGGATAAACTACAACATCAATCTTGTAGGAAATCTCACAATCTTTTGAAAAATCAATCATTACTTCAATTTTAAAATTTTATTATGTGGTGAAAATATGAGGGGGAAACAAATTTTTTAAGGAGTGTTCACAGGGGAACCTTCTAGATTTTATACTGGCAAGTTTGGGGGTAATTGATGAGTTGGCAGCTTTATTCAAAATAACCCCATAAATTTTGTTTCCAACCCTTCTCTGTTTCTAGTTAAATCCTGGCTTTGTTTTTTGTTATATAGGTAGTCCTCTATGACTATGAACTGGAACCTTATGTCAACACAGCACAATCTTTTGGAAGTCTGGATTCAAGAATTTTGTTTTGTTTCATTTTTTGTTGTATTGGGGTGGATGATCACTTGTGGTCTCCAATCATTTTTACAAATTGGACGGAGCCCACCCAGTGATCATTAGTTTGTTTCCTTGATTTTCATTAAATTATCATTTTTCAAATCTTCAAATTTTCAAAATTTAATTTAAAAAAAAAATTATTTTCAAAATTTAATTTTCAAAAAAAAAATAATAAAAAAAATTATTATTTTCAAAAAAAAATTTGTTTTCAAAAATTTCATTTTATGTTATATTTTTAATTTTTCTTTCTTGTGTATCCAAAATCAAGGTGCACTTGGATGTGGGTATGATGTCAGGGGTTCAGCTCATCCAAATGGCTGGGGAACATCTTTTATTTTTTTATTTATATTTTTCTTTATTATATATTTATTTTATTTATTCTGCTAGTCCATCAAGACTTAAAACTGAAATTCTTTTCAAGATCATTTATGATTGGTCCTAAACTTCAAGACCGTGGAAAACTGGAGATGTCAATAGAACTAGGAATTATAATGGTCAAGATTTGAGGAGGATTTCTATTAGTTAGAAGTGTTCATTGGGGAACCTTCTAGATTTTATATTGGAAAGTTTGGGGGTAATTGTGAGTTGGCAACTCTATACACAATTACCCCACAAAGTTCATTTATATGATTTATTGTTTATAGATTGATCTCTATCATTGGTTTTGGGATGCAGGTGGAAGTCCTCTAAGACTATAAACTGGTGATTTTTGCGCTTGAAGACTCAAGAAAATTCAAGTGGAGGTTGTTTTTGGAAATTGGAGGACCTTATGGCTATTTCCAGATCATTGCAGTTCTGGCTCAGTGGAGATGAAAGCCCACTCTCTAAATTTTCTTTTCTGTAGTTGGTGATTTTGGAAATTGGAGGACCTCATGGCAATGTCCAGATCATTGCAGTTCTGGCTCAGTGGAGATGAAAGCCCACTCTATTAATTTTCTTTTTTTTTGTTGGAGGTGAATGGTAGAGGAGTTTGGAGGACCTCATGGCGGTGTCTAGATCATTGCAGTTCTAGCTCAGTAGGGTTTAAAGCCCACTCTTTCATACTCAGTGGATTGAAGCATCAAAAATAAAGTGGAGTCAACTTTAGAAGCAAAATTTTTATTGAAATGATGGTGGAAAAGTTTTTTATGTGATTCAGAATGGAATGGGGACATTCCATATTGGAGGGAGGATGTGGCATTCCAAATCTGGGTAGGCTACTTAGGTGAAAATTTGATTGGACCTGGGTTTGAAGAAAATCATGGTGTTAGTGGGTGTTAATTTGGTTGAAGGGAGTTAACTGGATTTTTTTTTTGGGTAGATTTATGGTGATTTTTAGAGGATTTTTGGAGATTTTTTTTGGAGGATTTATGGTGTTTTGGAATGGATATATGTTGGTATTCCTATTGTTATTTGATGGTTTCATAGATTGGGTATTAGTTTTACTGGATTTTCTATGGCTCTATTGGTATTTTTGGTGGATTCAGTGTGCTCATGGAGTAGCCATTTTTTTTCCGGTTTGCTCTGGTAATCTTCCGGTGCAAAAGCAAAGTGTACTGGAAAAATTCTGTCATTGTGGAAAAGTTTGGTTATGGTGAAAAGATTAACTCACTCTGTCCAAATTAGCTCATTATGGAAAAATTAGCTCATTATGGCAAAAAGAGCTCATTGTGGCAATATTGTCTCACAATGGGAAAGTATGATCACCAGTTCAAATTTTGGTCACTGCAGAAGAGTCTGGGCACTGTAGGAAAGTCTGATCACCAGTGCAAAGTTTGGTCACTGCAGAGAAGTCTGGGCACTGTGGTAAAGTTTTGTCACTGTAGAAAAGTCTGATCACCAGTGCAAAGTTTGGTCACTGTAGAAAAGTTTGGCTATTGTGGCAAATTTGGTTAGAATTTTTCATGCTTGTTAGATCAATAGTTTATTGTAGATCCTATGCATGTAGGGTATTGTTGGAAAGGTCTGGAGGAGGAGAATCAGATAGAAGGAGGGGAATCTTAGTCTTCTACATGTTTTTTGTCTTTTAGTTACGATAATAAGGGTCTTTTTTGATAATTAACAATATTTAACATATAACAACAATTATAATAAAAAATATTAACATATATGGTACCATTGGATAGCTCTCATCCAGGGTGACTCAAATTTATTTCTTTTCTTATAAAATTTATAAAATAAAAATATAATAAAGAACACTCTTTAATTTTGGTGGGAAACTGGGTAAATCTGGGGCAGACCTTAATAAGGCACCTTTGAACAGATCATCCCAAGGGTAGTTTCTGGGGTACTTAACTGTACTTTTCAGTCTCTGAGGCAAGTGTTGCGGCTTGTTCTAAGTATTTGCTGTGACTTGTATCAGTGTAATCTGTTATAAGGTATTTGTTTTGGGGGTGTAATTATTTATTGCACTTATTTTTTTTCTATATTATAGGTTTCAAACACTTTCAAAGTCTTTCTCTCAGATTTTCAACTTATCCAACTCTTCAAGCAGATCTTCAAGCTTAGTTAATTGAATCTTACGTTTAATTAGAGGGACAGAGATTTTATTTTATTTTTCCAACACCCTTGGATTCTGCCTGCAGCAAGGTGACTTTAGGAGTCTACTCTACACCATTCACAGAAAAAAATTTTTTTCATGTGATCTATGATGTTTGTTGTTTTATTGTTCACTCATCCTTACAGGTACCTTAAATGGAAATGGTCCCTACAATATCCGGCCTCAATTAACAATGCGCCATCAATGATTCGGAAAGGCCTCCAATTTTCAAGGGGTCTCTTGGTCTAGAAGATTTAGCTGAAGGTTCTACGAGGATTCTAAGTGGTTTAATGGACTTTCAAAAGGCAAGTACGTATTTCTTAATCTTTTTTGATGGTTTTACTCAAGTTATAAGAGGTTAAGTCAAATATTAATATTAATTATAGCTTAGAGTTATAGTGATGTAAGTACTAATGTTATAAAGTATAGAAATAAAGGATATACTTGATATATTGTAAGATTTATAAGTAAGTAAGGAATGGTCTAAAAAGTACAAAAAGAGAGGGCCTTTTATAGGCAAAATATGAGAAAATAAAAACACAGAATTAACACCTCCTAATACAAGGGTGTGAGAGGAAAAAACTAAATAAAGAGAGTATGTGAAATAATAAAAGCTATAATAAATGGTACGTCAAGAAGAATATCAATTTTATTTGAAATAAACTTGAGTTCCCTTAGATTGTCACATTCAGTACAAAACATTTGATTTAAAATGTAGATTCAATGGAAATTCAAATTTCTTAATAAAGGAATTTGAATTTTATTTTTTAGAATTTTATTATATTTTAATACTATTTTTATTCCCTCTCATCTGTATTATTGAGCACGGTGTTAGGGAGTAAAAATGTATGGGACAATTACTTATTTTTATTAATTATCTACATTACTTAGTGTACTTAGCTAGTTAGTTGTAAGTAATATATAAGTAGTTAATAAATAATTAATTATTAATAAGGATTTAAAAGGCGTGGCTTCATCTCAGTAAGATAATTAATTATTTTACTGGGTATGTCTAGTAGCCTGGCTGACAAATTTAGTGATAATATTAAATTAATAAATTGTTTTAACTTAATTTAATTCTTACACTAATAAAATGGGTTATATTAATTAATATCTCATTTTGAAGACTTAATTAATCAATTACACTAATTTATTATGTTAAAATAGTTTAATTTTTATGTTTCACTTAAAATTGGCTATTATCAAACATGTTATAAATTAAATTAGTTAATACTTCAAGTATTTCAATTTTATTTAGTTACTTTCTTATTTTATAGATTTGTTTGGGGTTAAATTAGTGGATTTTTGGGCTCTTACTTATTTTTTAATTAATTGTTTTAAATCTTTCCCCTTACAGCTTTGTTACACTTAATTTTAACTATTAATTATTTCTTATTTTTTTTTATAGAATATAATTTTTTTGTGGTGCTTCACAGGGCCCCTTGCCTATATAAGGGCCTTGGGAAACCCCTGTAGCTCCATCACTTACATTATAATTTTTTTTAACATTATATTTTATTTTTTTAAATACAAGAAATTAAATTTATATTACACTACTTAAATATTATTGCGGTAACTACCTCTATAAATATACGAAGTAAGATATAAATCATAGGTTGTAATAAAGTATTTAATATTATTTAATTATTTTTTAAGCAGGGAAAATAAAGTACTTACATATTTACCCATATAAGAGTCCCTAGTAATTTTGTTTTTGTCTTTTCCGTCATCTCCTGGTCTTTATTTTTCTTCTTCTTCCTTCTTCTAAAAGACCGGCTGATAATTGAGGACCTTTCTGAACGAAACGATAATTTTTGACAATTGGATGAATGACTTGGCGCATGGACCACCTTGCGGGTGAAAAAGAAAACTTTTCTGCGACTGTGAATCAAACCGGGCTCCTTTTTAACAGGTTATATATCAAATTTATTTTATATATTTGTAGTGATTTTTTGATCACTTTAGTAAGTCAATCCTTGCACCTCATAATTATTATATTAGATTTTGTATTGCAATAACAGTGCTTTGGCTATTTTGCTGAGACACTGAGTGTAAGTGATCAAAATTAAAAAAAAAATTTCCTAGTTGACCATAACAGAGCAACCCTCTTAGTCCTAGAAGATCATTTATTTTTTGATTAATTATTAAATTAATTGTCATAATATTTGATATTATTTGTCGGTCAGTCGTCTAGAAGAGATAAGAAAAGAGGGAAGAAATGAGAGGAGGAGAAGGAGAAGAGGAGTATAGGTAATAAAAAGAAATAAAATTTAGTAAAATTATTTAATTTATTGAGAGGAATCAACGACGGGTTTCTTGAGAGGTGACAAAAATGAGGTTATTATTAATTAATAATATTATTAGGATGTAAGGACTATGCGCAGCAGACACTATGATCACTATCAGACTTAAAGCAACCTTTAAATTGTTATATAGAATTTTAATTAGAATTTTATTACTAATAAAAAGAATATAAACGTAATATAAAATTGTATTTAATTGGTTGAGTGTATAATAAGTGATACTTCTACAGGGGATTATCCAAGGCCCTTTTATAGGCAATGGGTCCTCTGAAGCGCTACAAGTGACTATATACAAAATAGTAATGAAGTAAAACAAGAAGATAAAAGAAAACATTTGTAACATAGTAATTAAGAGAACATTATACGAAAAATAATAAGAATCCCAATTAAGAATATAAAATTCCCATCCCAAATTTCCCAAATCAGTTAATACAAAATAATGAGTAACTAAACAACCCTGTGATCTAAGAACTATGGGAAAAACAAATCAAAACAAGTATTACAATCTGTTTTCAGCATTTCTAAGTGAAGCAAATAACATGTTTTGACGTAACAAGGCATGCAATCATTTTAATTCAGTGTAAATTAATATTTATTAATTGTTTTCACTATGTAATTTAATAACTAGTTTAACTGAAACAATTAATTAATTTAATTTGGGAATTTATAATACTATTTGATAAAATAAGTATTATAATTTATTTGATTTTCTTCCTGACACAATTTAAGGGTCAAAAGAAGCGCCATTAATTATTGTTTAATACTATATGAAAGATGTTATTTATTATATAAATTTAAATAATTAATTTAATTATATTATAAGTCAATTTTACACTTATAATTATCATATATGTTTTTTAATTAATTAAATATAAATTTATAATTATTAAATACATAAAAATGCGCCATTATTTGTAGAATATATTATATTATGCTTAATTTAATTGTATATATAAAAATATATATAACCAATAAATTTAATGTAACACTTGTATATAATAAAATTCTTATATAATTTCACTATGCAATAAAATATTAAGTTATATTCATTAAATACAAGTCTTACCCACTCTTTAAGGTTTTATAATTTATATATCATTTACTGGACTCCTGGAATAGCCTGGCTGACACTCCCTCACTCTAAAAAAAAAAAACAATAAAAAAAAAATTCTAAGATTTTTTCTTTTTGTATTTTTTCAACAGAGCAGGCAGATTTGAAATTTCTTTGCCAGGTATCCATGCATCATGTTCAGATGATTTGTTCTTATATCTCAATAAATATTCAGTACCTCTTTCAGAAGTGATAATTCTATCATTGAGAATTTTATCAATTTCTGCTGTTTCTGTGACTTCCTGAGGGTTCTTCTTAGGTCTTCCTCTTCTTTTTGGAAATAAGTCACTGTTGGAAGTATAAGGTTTAAGTAAAGAAATGGGAAAGACAGGAGGTTTCCTATCATATGGAGAATACAATACAACTTCTACTGCATTATCACCAATCATTCTTTTAACAACAAATGGTCCTACAAAAGGATCTTTTAATTTCTTGGTACCTTGTAAATTGAAATGGACAGTAGAGATCAACACTTCATCACCCTTGTTAAATGTGTATTCTTTATGGGATTTATCCCATCTTTTTTTTTCATATTCAAATGCTTTATCAATACAACTCTGAGCATGTTTTCTGCAGAGCTGTTGCATTTGCACAAAAGATTTTACACCAGGGTGCAGTTCCAACTTAGGTAATTTATTCTTGAGAATCTGAGCAGGAGTGTTTGGGACATAACCTAACCAAAGCTCAAAAGGCTTTTTCTCAGTGACAGAATGAACAGTGCTATTATATGCAAATTCAAGACCAGGCAAAAGAGAGACCCAATCATGAGTAAATCTGTCATTGTCTTTATATTCTAAACCAAAGGCACAATACCTTCTAATCATATCTTCCAGAGTTTGAATCATTCTTTCAGCTAGACCATCAGTCTGAGGATGATGAGCTGTAGACAATTTTAACTCACAGCCACAAATATCCATCAAAGAGGTCCAAAACTCAGAAGTGAATTTTGGATCCCTATCAGAGATAATGGCTTTTGGAAAACCAATAATATTAAACATGTAAGACCACCATAAGAAAGCTAATTCTTTGGTGGATACATCTTTGTGGGTTGGAATAAATTTGCACATTTTTGTGAATCTATCAACTATTACCCAACAAGAGTTAAAGCTGTCTTTACCTGCAACAGGAAGACCAGTGACAAAATCCATATTAATGATTTGCCAGGGAGCACTAGGTGCTTCAATATGTTGTAATAACCCTGCTCTCTTACCTGTTAACCTTTTAGATTTTTGGCAGGAATCACAAGATTCAACATATAATTTTGTGTCTTCAGACATATTAGCCCACCATGCAGTGTTTTTGATTCTAATCAATGTTTTTTCGAGATCAAAATGACCAGCTAATATGTCATCATGACAAAGTTTAAGGATAGTTTCTTTCATTGAAGGAGGAATAACAATTACATTGGTAAGCTTCCTTCTATAATATATATAACCATCTTCAATAGAAAACTTTCCTTTATTTAAAGCATTTTGGTATTTTGCAGGAAGAGTTTTTATTAATGCTTGAATTGAAGCATTCTTAGGATCATTCAAAATAGTAACTAATTTATTTAAGTCAGAATCTTTATCATATGAATCCAGTATTAACTGTAATAACTCTTCTTCCATATCAACTATAAATATACCATGTATATGAACAGTGTCATCCTCAGGTACATAAGCAGGATTGGAGTCATTATTTGGCAGAGGCAATCTGGAGAGCATATCAACATTAGAGTGAACATTTCCAGCTCTGTGGATAATAGTCATCCTTCCTCTGTATTCCTGAACAGCAAGTTGCCACCTGAACATATGTCTGTTAGGTGTTTTGAGGTTTAAGAGAGATTTCACAGCACTACAGTCAGTTACCAACTCAAATTTTTGGTCATCCAAGTAGTAATGAAGTTTCTCAAGAGCCCAAACAACTGCTAAGCACTCCAATTGAGTGGCACCATATTTCAATTCACTATTCCTTAAGGTTCTTGAAATATAACAAATTACAACCTCTGAGGATTTATCATTAATAATTTGCTTTTGGTGAAGGGCAGCACCCAGACCAATAAAGCTAGCATCTGTATAAAGTACAAATGGCTTGTTAAAATCTGGGAGAGCCAATATAGGGGCTGTCATTAAGCAACTTTTCAATGTATTAAAAGCTTTCTGACAGTCATCATTCCAGAGAAAAGCAACATCTTTTCTGGTTAGTTTTGTAAGAGGCAAGGCTATGACCTGATAATTTTTAATACATTGTCTATAATAGCCACACATACCCAAAAAACTTTGGATTTCTCTTACAGAAGTTGGTGCTTTAACATTTTGAATGGCAGCAACTTTATTATGGTCTACACAAATTTGTAAGCCTGACACAACATGGCCAAGGACTTTCAAAGATTGAAAACCAAATTTAAAGTTTTTTAAAGATAAGGTCATATTGATTTCATCCATTTTTTGGAAAACTCTATTCAAGTGAATCATATGTTCATCAAAAGTTTTAGAAAAAACAATAATATCATCAATATAAACCATGAGCCAACCTTCAATAATTTCTTGATGGAAAGTGTTATCCATGACTTTCTGGAAAACTGAAGGAGCATTTTTAGGGCCAAATGGCATCCTAACATACTTATATATTCCCATATGAGTAGCAATAAGCAAAAAATTTTGAGAATTTTTCTCAACTGGAACTTGATGATAACCTTTATTACCATCCAGACAACTAATAAATTTTGCACCTTGCAAGGTAGCATGTATTGAATCAATTCTGGGTAAAGGATAAATATCATCAACAGTATAAGTATTTAAAGCTCTGTAATCTCCACATAATCTAGCTTTATCTTTTTCATATGAAATCAAGACTGGGGAGATGACACAATATTTGGGGGTGACATTCACTTTCTCAATGATATTCATTTTCAATAATGTTTCAATATTATCTTCAATATCTTTTCTTTTTGATGGAGAAGCAGGATATGGTTTTTTCTTAAGGGAAGGAGGAATATCACTCAAATTACAGGATAAGGTAATTTTCATCTCTTCCTGAACAATTCCCAAGACATGAGAACCATGAGCAAAAGCCATAGGGAAAGAGGTAATAGAGGCAACAATAGAATCCTTTTGTTCATTAGTTAAATGATCACCAAAAGAAGCGGTATTTATTTCATGTAATAAATCATCCATTTCAGTTGTTGTTCTACCTTTACATTGGGTCAGTGAGTTACAAGATTTCAACAAATGCCCAGAAGGTTTAGGAGAAGAAATTTTGAATTTTCTTTTCCCATTCATTCCTAAGGTAAAGCAATTATTTGCTGGGTCCAGTTTCACACCAAACATGGTTAAAATATCGTTTCCCATAATAAACCAATTGCTCAAATTATCATTTTTCATGACAACAAACTCACAAATAGCTCTGACAAAACCACCATTATATTTGAAGAATACAGAGGTTTTGTATTTGCCAATAGGAAATAAGGTAGAACCATACCCTCTCCATTTTTCAGAAGTTATAGGCAATAATTTACTCAAATATTCCTTATCCACTGAACCCAAAGCTTTTTCAGATACTACACTTCCTCCAGCACCAGAATCAAGAACTACATCAACATTTTTACCATTAATGATAACAGGTGCCTTTAAAGGGGATATAGGAATAGAATTGTTAGTAATATCTTTAATTATCTCAGCATTTTCTACTGAAGATAAATTCAATACACAATCTTCAGATATATTATTTAAATAATGGACATCATGTTCCAACATTAAAACATCTTTAACAGATTCATTGTCATAGGAGATATTACTTTCACAGTCACTGGAAGAATTATTGACATCAAGTTCAATTTCATCAGTGTCTTCATTTTGTTCAACAAGATGAATTTTCTTGTCACAAACATGACCCTTCTGCCACGGTTTGTTACATTTATAACAAGTATTTGTTGCATATTTTTTAGGTGCAACTGGGGCAGAGGGTTTACCAGATTTTTCTGGGAGCTTTATAGAAGGTTTATTCCGATCATTATAAGATTTACTAAGGTAATTCTTTGGTTCATATCTATGGTTGAGTAGTACTTCATTACAGATATTAATGAAAGAAGAATTTTCCCTTACACGCTCAGTTCTAGCAACAATCAAATCCCTAAGAGAATTTGGTAATTTATACAAGATTTTATCTCTCCAAATATCATAATCCATCTTTGGATCAATTGCTCTAAGGATTTAAGTTATTTTCATCAGAAAAACAATGGGCTTTTCAACAGAGGAGGATACATATCTAGTATTCTCATACAGTCTTTGCTGAGCTAACCTGAATTTTGAACCACCAAACTGATTCTCAATCAAGGATTTCCAATCATTCCATGTATAATGATTGTTATCTAAGAGGACAGATTCATACCACATCAAGGCTACATTGGAAAATAAAGAAATTAGCTTAGAAACAATTTCCTCATCAGGTAGTGTATAAGATCTCTTTAAATTATCAATTCTCTGGATAAAGTGTTGCCAATCAGAGGAAGAATCACCATCAAAGGTAGGATATTGGTCTAACTTAGGCCAATTTTTCTGACTACTGGGATGGTCCACTTTTTGGTTTGAATTATTCATTAGTAATAATTCCTGAAGTTTAGCCAGGTGTTCAGAAATTACATTATTTACAGAAACAGCTGGTGCATGACCATCACAAGATTTTTTGCTAGTAGCAAAAGATTTTACAGACTCATTGTCAGTTTGTTTAATGGTTGAAATATGAGGAAGAAAGGATGAACTTTGTTCAGGTTTTTTCCCTTTATTTTTATGCAGCTTATTGGCAGAAATCTCATTTAATTCATTATTGATGGTTAAGGTTGAAAACTTTTCCTGTAGGTCAGACACATAGTTTCTTATTCTTGGAATTTCAGACATCTGGTCATTTACTTTTGCAAGAGATAGAACATTTCTGTCCTCAGAAACTGAGTGTTTGGTACTTAGTGCATGGAAATCATTTTTTAGCTTCTTAAACTCATTTTGTAGAGATTTTATTTCATTTTTGAATGAATAATTTTCCTCAATAAGGGGTTTCAATTCACTCAAGGTCTTATGTAGACTGATATTTCTATCTGAGATAGCTCTATGGTCACTTCTTATTTGTTTTTGTTGACTAAGAACAATATTTAAGGTTTCTTTGATTTTTAAATAAGCTGTATCTTGTACAGAAGAACTCACTTTACATTGCAAGTGTAAATTATTTAATCTATCATTTTCATGGATTAACACGTCTCTCACATGTTTGTCTTTCACAATATTAAAATCAAGGGTATCTTTCAATATTTCCCCAGAAGTTTTTTCAATTAAGGTATAGATTTCAGGGGGAACAGAATCATTTTTAATTGCAAGAGAAGGATTAATTAAAGATGTAGAAGTTAAATGTAAAGGTTCATCAAATGACAATTTGCTAATTACATCAATAGGGCTACTAGTTACAGGAAGCTGTCTTTTAACAGGTTTAACTGTTCTTTCACCATGTTCAATAATATTACCTGCAGAAGAAGATTTATTAGAAAACATACCCAAGTGACAATCAAACAAATTACTTACCATGGCAGAGGAGGAAACTTCCCCTGGGACTGGTTTTGGGAATGTGCTTGGGCTTTCTTTCTCCTGCCTTGTTGGTAGGGATGAGGAGGTGGATGGAAATTGGGTGTTCTGGATGGGCCAGGCTGATGATGAGGCGGGTGTTGCACATTCTGTTGGTAGTGACTCATTAGATAATCCCATTTCCATTGCTTCACTTCCATAGTATTTGGATTTTGGATGGTTGAGCTGGGTGGCTGTGAAGGTTGAGCCTGAAATTGAAGCTGATTGGGAGGCAATTGAGGAGGGGCCTGGGCCTGAATCTGGTTCTGAGTTCTTGGACCTGATCCCACAATGTGTCTACCTTTGCTTTGTACGTCATATTTTCTGTCTTCAACTCTTTTATATGACTGGATAGGTTGCTGATTTGTTGTGGCAGAGGAAGCTTTTTTATTTTGAAGCCTTTTGGAAGACCTTCTTGAGGCACTAGAGGCTTTACTTCCTTCTGTGGTACTGGGGGAAGGGGGTTTGGTTTGTTTGCATTTCCTGTCATTTCCACATCCTGCAGTATGTGAACTCTTTTTGTTAGCATAAGATTTTTTATGACCAACTTTAGAAGAACTTACAGTGTCAGCATCATAGTCAATTTCTATCTCATCCACTTGCATGTTATCCATTTTTTCTGCCAAATTGTTGGACATACTAGTGGGAAGATTTATATTTTACTTTGTACTTTATAAAAAAATAATCAAAGTTAGTCAATAATTGCTCCAAATAATATAAAAAAAATTTTTAATTAATTAAATTATAGAAAAAATAATTTTCAATATAAAGTAATAATTAAAAAATTAATTTTTTTTAAAAAAAATGGATTGCAAGGTTAAATTGGGAATAACAAGTAAGTTAATTCAACCAATTAATTACCAATATTAAATATGGCAATATATTGGGACTAAGCACAATGTACTTTTAAGTCAACCAAAATTAACAATAATTAATAATAAAAAAAATTAAATTAATAATTCAATTTGTATTAATAATAATGTCAATTCTTCTAGGACTAAGAGGATTTAACACTCTATAATGGTCAACTAGGAAAAAAAAATTTTTAAAAATTCAACACTTAAACTCAGTGAATCAGCAATTAAGCCACAATCACTGTTATTGCAATAAAAATATAGTAATAAGAGTGAGAGGCGCAAAGGTGAACTTACTATAGTGATCGAAAAATCACTTCAAAATAATATAAAAATTAATAATATATAAACCTAAGATGTCGAACCCAAGTTCGAAACACAGTTGCGGCAAAAGTTTTGTTTTGCTAGGTGGTCCGTGCGTTTTGTCGTTCGTCGCCAGGCTCGATCGTCGTCGTCGTTTGGAAAGGTCCCCAGTTGTCGGTCAGTCGTCTAGAAGAGATAAGAAAAGAGGGAAGAAATGAGAGGAGGAGAAGGAGAAGAGGAGTATAGGTAATAAAAAGAAATAAAATTTAGTAAAATTATTTAATTTATTGAGAGGAATCAACGACGGGTTTCTTGAGAGGTGACAAAAATGAGGTTATTATTAATTAATAATATTATTAGGATGTAAGGACTATGCGCAGCAGACACTATGATCACTATCAGACTTAAAGCAACCTTTAAATTGTTATATAGAATTTTAATTAGAATTTTATTACTAATAAAAAGAATATAAACGTAATATAAAAATTGTATTTAATTGGTTGAGTGTATAATAAGTGATACTTCTACAGGGGATTATCCAAGGCCCTTTTATAGGCAATGGGTCCTCTGAAGCGCTACAAGTGACTATATACAAAATAGTAATGAAGTAAAACAAGAAGATAAAAGAAAACATTTGTAACATAGTAATTGAGAGAACATTATACGAAAAATAATAAGAATCCCAATTAAGAATATAAAATTCCCATCCCAAATTTCCCAAATCAGTTAATACAAAATAATGAGTAACTAAACAACCCTGTGATCTAAGAACTATGGGAAAAACAAATCAAAACAAGTATTACAATCTGTTTTCAGCATTTCTAAGTGAAACAAATAACATGTTTTGACGTAACAAGGCATGCAATCATTTTAATTCAGTGTAAATTAATATTTATTAATTGTTTTCACTATGTAATTTAATAACTAGTTTAACTGAAACAATTAATTAATTTAATTTGGGAATTTATAATACTATTTGATAAAATAAGTATTATAATTTATTTGATTTTCTTCCTGACACAATTTAAGGGTCAAAAGAAGCGCCATTAATTATTGTTTAATACTATATGAAAGATGTTATTTATTATATAAATTTAAATAATTAATTTAATTATATTATAAGTCAATTTTACACTTATAATTATCATATATGTTTTTTAATTAATTAAATATAAATTTATAATTATTAAATACATAAAAATGCGCCATTATTTGTAGAATATATTATATTATGCTTAATTTAATTGTATATATAAAAATATATATAACCAATAAATTTAATGTAACACTTGTATATAATAAAATTCTTATATAATTTCACTATGCAATAAAATATTAAGTTATATTCATTAAATACAAGTCTTACCCACTCTTTAAGGTTTTATAATTTATATATCATTTACTGGACTCCTGGAATAGCCTGGCTGACATTATTGGTTGACCATCATAACACCTTGTGTTTAGTCCCAATTACCTGTATTGGTTTATTATTTTTGGTTGACATAATAAATTTATTTTTCCCATTAATATTTTTTATTATTGTTATTATTTTATATATATTAGGGGGTATCAATGTTGACCAATCTGCAATTAAATTAATTGCGGAAAATAATCTGCATACCCCAATTATCTTCAGCAGATATTTTTGCTAATAATTGGGTTATTACACACTTTACGTGTCAATGTTCACCTCTTATCCGACATTTTTTTACTCAATTTTCCATAACCACATCTTGGACAACTTTCTGGATATCCCAGCCTTCTACCTTGCTGCGCACTTCCATTCTCATCCCATCCTGTTCATTCTATCCGCTCAGAATTTCTCCCCATTTCATCTATTTGATTCTTCTCCTTTTCATCTCGCTATCTCATCTGCTTGTTTCTGCTCCTTTTCATCTTCATTTATAATAACATGCCTCGTCATCCTAGATCTTCTCAAAGGCAGCCATCACCCAGTTGTTCTTCAATTCCCACTACTTCCTCTTTCCCCCGCTCAGCTGAGAAATGAAAGACCGTTCAATTAAAAAAAGAAGAACATCTCATTCTTATCAACTGGCTGAAAACCAAATCTAACTATGATTCTTGTTTTGGTACTGAGTATGCAACTAAAGTAGGACGGCCCCCCGCATCAAAAGTTAATGGCTATCTTCTAATGGCAAATGAATTACGCAATAAGACCAAGGGAAGGATTGATCTTTTGCCTAAACAGATGTCTGAACGCTTCAAGCATTACCGAGCAAAATACAAGAAGGCAAAGGCTCTTTCATCTTCCACTTGTTTTGGGATTACCGACAATGATATAACTAAGGGCATAAAATCCATAGACAATAAACTTGATTCTTTATGTCCTTACTTTAAAGAGATGGATTCAATTTTTGGAGAGCGAGCTGATGTTAATCCTGTAAACATGTTGGATGGAGAAGATCCTATCTCCGAACATGATGTCGAAGCAAATCTTTTCCCATCCTCTTCCTCCACTCAAGCCTCCCCTCATTTGAATGAGACATATCTAAATAGCTTTTCTGTAGATCCTATAGGTGATTTAACCCAACCAAATATAACTCAGGTCTATTTCTTTTTTCTTTTATCTTATCAATTCTATTTTTTATTTACTTATCTTTTTCTTATTTCTTAAAAGGCTGATGAACAAACCCAGGATCCTCAATCAACTGAGTCTGAAGCTAGTGACAATGATGAGGAGGAAAATGCTACGTTGAACAAAAAGAGAAGGGCTTCAACTAGTCTAAATTTCCTCTCCCAAAGAAGACGAAAAAGTGATACTTCATCACAAACACCTTTTTCTTCGATGGAACAGTTTTTAGAGAAACGTGATGCTGGTAAGTGATATCATACCTCTTATTACTTTACTCTGCTTTTCTTCTACTTTATGTTAATTTTTATTCTCACTCTAGAACAAGTGGAAATTGCTAAAGAGACACTGAGCTTTGAAAAGAAGAAATACGAGCTCTCTTTAAGGAGGGATGACAGAGTACAAGATTTGGAAGAGAGGAAGTATGAGCTCTCCTTACGGAAGGATGATCGGATCCAAGATTTGGAGGAGAAAAAGTTTGAGCTCTCTTTACAGAAGGATGGTAGGGCCCAAGATTTGGAGGAGAAGAAGTTTGAGTTAACTCTTAGTATTGAAAAATCCCAAAATAAGGAAAAAACACTCGAGCATCAAAACTTAATGGATCAGATGAAGTATAAGCATGATCTCCAAGAAAGTTCTAAAAAGAAAGATTTCTTGATTGAATGCATTAAAGCAAACAAATCTGTTGAAGAAATAGAACGTTTAATGAAATTTTTTGTTGACTAGTTTCTTGTATTTCTTTCACACTTCATGTGTTCATATTTATTTGTACATAAATTTTACAATTATTTTCTGTATTTCTTGAAATATCGTATTTTAATGTTAAATATTCTTTTTTTAAATAAAATTTTCAAGTCTCCTTTGAAAATTTGACAATCCCCCACCCCTGGATTTTTTTGAAGTAAGGGGTGGGTATCACAAAAATTCTTTCATGTCATGAATCTTGAAAGTTTTATATGAAAATTTGGCTTTACTACCCCCTGCATTTTACTGGTATCCCAAAAATTCTTACATGTCAAGAATTTCACAAGTCTTATAAGAAATTTCGGCACAACCCCCCATGGATTTTATTGAAGTAAGGGACGGGTATCACAAAAATATTTACAAGTCAAAAAAATTCTATATCTGTTTAAAAAAATTGGCAATACTCTCCCCTGCATTTTATTGAAGCAAGGGGTGGGTATCACCAAAATTTTTCTAAGTCATCAATTTCACATGTCAGATTTGAAAATTTGGCAATACCCCCCCTGCATTTTATTGAAGTAAGGGGTGGAAGTCATCTAAATTTAATATAATTACATAAATTATTAAATAAATATCTAATATATATCAATTTCCGTAGTTTAAAGTAATGACAATCCCTCAAGCCAAAATGCAGACCAAGTCGAGAAACAAAAGTTTGGGAATTTCTACAGGTAGAGGCAAGAGGAACCCCATGAAACAAATAAATGTTATCATGATTACCTGTTATACAACACAAGTTCAATGGCTCATCACATTATTTGAGAAAATTGATATATAAAAAATATTTATTAAAAATTTATGAAAAAATATAAAATTTTCGATGACAACTCTAATCCCCATACTTTTTAAATCTAGATAAAGTTTTTTTAAATCGAATAGCTTTACCTTCTTTCTTTACCTTATTGATTCTTTGTATCAACTTATTACTGATTTGAAATGAGCAACCGAAATGAGTGAAATCTTGACAGGATTTCAAACCAGGAGGAGCTTTGGTCGTTTGATGATTATCCTTAGAAGAATTCCAAATAGTTTCAATGATACCATTTCCCAAACCAAAATCAATGATGCACCGGTGGTCTGGAAAATATAAACCATGTCATTTGATTTTAGCTGGAGATGGTATTGGGTGGCCAGTTATCGGATTGATATATGAGAATATTCCAAAAGTAAGAAAATTGGCATCATTCCTATCGATATGAATCCTATTGTGGAATCCAGAATGAGTGATAATAACATTAGAAAATAAAAGATATTCGTGGCTGATATCTTCCCATTCGGAGTCACACCAATTCGGTATTCCAACTTTGGTTGCAAGTTCATGATTTTTTTCAAATGCCTTATTACAGAGCTTTTTGAGTCAAAGAGCAAGAAAAGAATTAAAGTAGGGTAGAGTGTCCCATAAGCGAAAATCTTCATCTTTTTGTGCTTTAGTGATATTATTGAGCAATGAATATATACCTATATAATTGAAATAAGTGAAATGATATTAAGAATGGAACAAAAATTATTAGACATACCAAGAGAATATCCTTTGACAAAACCAGGTCTCCAACCAAAACCAATCATGATACCACCCAACAAATTCTTATTCCTTATAGGTAATCGAACCAAAGCCATTTGATAAAGAGTTATGATAAGATCAGATAGTTGATTAAAAGCTTCATCTTTTACACCATCGAATGAATGAACTTCCAAAATGAATTGAGGCTTAAAAGCATTGCTGATAACTGCAACAACTCGATCATCTCCAAATTCTGTTAGATATTTGATATCTTCTGGTAATTTTTTTGGATATTGATTTTTTTTATCTACTTTAGTTTTATAAAAAAAATGTTTGGGATATGACAAAAATAACTTTCGCAGAGAGACTTTTTTTTTAAATATCTTTTCTTCTGATGAGACTGATTATCTTTAATTTTTTTTGATGATTTAGAAGATGATTGTATGGAAGTTGATTTCAAAGAAGATGATAGAGTTGATTTCAAAGAAGATGATAGAGATGATAAAGATGAAGATGATAAAGAAGATAAAGATGAAGATAAGAGAGAAGTAAGGGGTGAATCAGAAGAAGAAGACATTTTTTTGATCTGAAAAAAAAAATTAATTGTCAATAAAATTTTAACTCAATTTTTTTTAAAAAAAAATTCCTACCTAATAATAAAAAAAGCTGTTTTTTTATTTTAAAAATAAAATTGAAAAAAAAACCAAAAAATCAGTAAAAAATTTTCCAAAAAAAAAAATTATAAAAAAAACAACCTGAGGTTTTATTTTAAAAAACACAATCAAAGCAAAATCCTATTAAAAAAAATTAATAATTAAATTCATTCAAAAAAGAAAATTTCAGTAAGAATTAAATCACAAAAAAAAAATTTAAAAAAAAAATTAAAAGTGAACCTGAAGATTGGTTATTAAAAACCTTTTCACAAGATCATGAAAAAAAAAAAATCAGTAAAATCAAAATAAAAAATAAAAAAATTATTTAAATAAAATCAAAATCACAAAAATTAATTATAGAAAAAATAAAAATAAAATTATAAACCTTTTTTGTTTTGTAAATAAGAGGGACAGTCCTTATCAGAAAGAATTTTTTTTTTCTATATTACTGCAAAAAAAATAAAAAAAATAATCAAAATTACAAACAAAAATTTGTTAGTATCTTTATTTGAAAGTTGGTAACCCATCTTTATCTCCCATAAATGTCCCCTTTTCCCCCTCAAATGCTCTCCTTGCCTGCCTCAAAATCCCCCTGAAATACCCCCCTTTCCCCCCTCTTTAGCTGCCTCAAACCCCCCCATTCCCCCCTCTTTAGCTGCCTCAAACCCCCCCCATTCCCCTCACCTTAGGCGCCTCAAACCCCCCCCCATTCCCCTCACCTTAGGCGCCTCAAACCCCCCCCATTCCCCTCTCCTTAGGCGCCTCAAACCCCCCCATTCCCCTCTCCTTAGGCACCTCAAACCCCCCTTCCAATCACCTTACCCCCTCCCAAACCCTTTCCCCTTTCTCTACACCCACCCCCCCCACCTCCTTGTTAACAAACAATCTATAACGACCGTTCGTTAAGTAATCGAATTGCTAACGATTCGATTACTTAGCGAACGATGGTTACAAATCGTTTGTTAATAAACAGGGGGGGGGGGGGTAGAGGAGGATATAAGGATTGGGTAGGGGGGGAAGGGGGGGTGTTTGAGGCGCCTAAAGAGAGGGAAAGGGGGGGTTTGATGTGGGTAAAGAGAGGTGAAGGGGGGGGGGTTTGAGGCGCCAAAAGAGAGGTGAAGGGGGGGTTGAGGGACATAAAGAGAGGGGAAGGAGGGTGTATTGAAGCACCTAAAAAGAGGGGAAGGGGGGTGATGAGGGACCTAAAGAGGGGGGAAAGGGGGGATTTGAGGCAGCTAAAAAGGGGGTAAAAAGGGGGTCAGAGACAGGTAAAGAGAGGGAAAAAGGGGGGCCTTGAGGATGATAAAGAGAGGTGAAGGAGAGAAAAAAAACAAAAAAATAAAAAGAGAAAAAAGAGAAAAAAGCAAAACAAAAATTAGTTTACCCTAGAACAAAAATAATAGAAGCACTTACAAAAAAAACAAAAAAACCAAAAAAAAAGCAAAAAAAAAGCAAAAAAAAAGCAAAAAAAAAAAATCATGATTAGCAAATAAAAAACCATGAAAAAAGAAAAAAAATGACCTACCTGGTGAGTTGAGTTGAGAAAATAAATGCAACCAAAATATTTGAGGGATGTTTGAGGAGAGGATGAAAAGGATATGAGTGATGAATGAAAAAAAAATCACTGACAAAATATGCGATATAAGAAAATATGCGATTTCATGTTGAGGAAGTGAAAGAAAACCAATGAGCCATCCAAAAAAAAGATATTCACCGTAAATTCAAAAAAAAAATGAATATGCAACAAACCAAAATACAAAACCAAGTGATTAAAGTACACAAAGAGGACATTTGGAAAGTATGAAAACATAAAAATTAAAAATTAAAAGGGTGAAGAGAAATGTTGGAGAGTAATTGGCATTATAATGGGGCGTATGCCGGTTGATTGAATGATTTGTGAATCAAGGGAGGGGAGTGCCAGTGGTGGTTCAGGATCCTCTTCTTCATAAAGATCATTCCACTCATCCTTTAAATCAGCTAGAATATTGTGGAGTATTACGCAAGTCAAGATCCAATGATTTGCAGTTTTGATCTCCAATTTTTTTTGAAATTGGATTCTGAGCTCCCAAAGACTAGAGAATCGTCCCTTTAAAATACCTATAGCATGTTCAATTCGTACTCTTGATTGTGCAAGGTGATAATTAAATTTAGTTTTGGGGTCATTTTCTGAAGTTGCACCACGGAAAGCAGGTATAATGTACTTTCCACTTGCATATGCTGAGTCTGCAAGGAGGTACTGAGATTCGTCAAAGTATGATTCAGGGGATTGAGAAATCCTCATTCTTTGGAAGACGGAAGAGTCATGACATGATCCAGGGCAGCCACTGTGAAAAGAAATAAATTTTTTATTGACATCGCATACAAGTTGAACGGCAATAGAGTATCTAGAAAGAAGATAAAAAGTTAGATTGTGAAAGATGAGAACTTGGAGAAGATTTTGAAGAAACCTTTTTTTGCAATCAAAATAATGGTTGCCATCATGAGCAGGCTTTTGACTCAAAGGGATGGTTGTGCCATCAACAAAACCTATACAGCCAGGGAAACCTTCAGCTTGCATTACTTGAGAGGATTCAAGTCGCTGTTCTGGAGTTGGCCAAGCAAGAGTTTGAGACTTGAGGGAAAGGATAGCAATCATACAGCGCTTGGTGTATAATATCACGGTACCATATCCTATGTTAAAGAGATTATCCAAACGTGTTACGGCAGCACCATTTCCATTTGAGCCAAAGCGACATAGAGCAACAGAAAGTTGGATGGCAGGATTACGCTGTTTGTTATGAGAATTGTTTTGGAAGATAGAATGATCGGAGATGAGTTGATAAAGTTTGAAGAAAGAATCGGGAGAAGTTCTAAAAAGTTGCGTGAAGTTTAAATGAGGAATGTTGAGAATGGAGGCCAGATCATATCGGGGATCATGATAAAGATTTGGCCCCCTGGTGATGATGTAACACTTTTTGGAAAGAAAACACATATAAGCTAAAGCATCTTCCAAATCAGAGTCAGATTTATAGTAAAGAACTAAAAGAAAAGTAATAGCATTCATTGTTGAGTGAAGTAGCTTCCTAGTAGAGAGGTGTTTCATTGTTGCCGGTGGAAGGGTTATGTGATGAGGGAAGTGGGAATTCACCGCCAAATGTGCAGTTGGGGTGTGTAGATAGAAAAAAAACTTAAGTGTTCGCCACCAAAATTAAGTAGCATAGAGTGAGGAAATACTTAAGGATGGCATCAGCAATTATAAGTCATGTTACTTTCTTAAAAATCCATCATGGATGAGATGAGTTTGGGATCAGGAATTAGGAATGGAAATTGGGGTATAAGAGGCGGGATAATGCATTATCGTGGATTTCTTATCCACTAGCCCTGGGGCTAGTGGATAAGAATCTTCCACAATTAATAATGTCTGATCCCGGGAAAAAAAATTCCTGATCCCTAATTGCGGATCCCTGAACATTGATACCCCCTATTAATTATTATTATTTGTTTTGTTATAATTTTAAAAAAAATATAATAAATTTGTAAATAAAATAATATTGATAATATATTTGATTTTTTAATCAAAATAATAATTTTTTTTTGTTTTCTGAAAAAAGAAATTAAAACTCAATTTCATAAATCAGTGTTAATTAACAACTTGATTTTTTATTGTTCACAGTTAAATGTCTAATAAATTGGCTGAAGACATGGATAACTTGAAAGTAGATGAAATTGAAGTTGACTATGATGCTGATACTGTAAGATCTTCAAAATTTGCAATTAAAAAATCCAATGCTGACAGAAATTCTTCTTATTCTTCAGGACATTGTTCCCATTACAAGTAGCCCTAATAATGTAATTAGTAAATTGTCATTTGATTAACCAATGAACTTAACTTCTACTTCATTAATTAATCCTTCTCTTTCAATTAAAGATGATTCTATTTCCCCTGAAATTTATGTTCTACTTGAACGAATATCTGAAGAGATATTGAGAAATGTTCCAAATTTTGACATTGTGAAAGACAAGGTCCTGAGAGATTTGCTTAGTCATGAAATTTACAGGTTAAACAATTTTCACTTAGATTGTAAGATGAACTCTTCTGTTCAAGATAAGGCTTTATTTAAGATTAAAGATGCTTTAAAAGAAATGCAAACTCACCATATGCAGATTATAAAAGATCACCAAGCACTTGTTGACAGAAAAACCCATCTTAAAAATATTATTAGTGAATTGAGACCTCTTAAAGATGAGAATGCTTCATTGAAGAATGTCAATAAGACCTTGAACAATGACTTGAAAAGATTGAAAGGTGACTTCCAAGCTTTAAGTTATAAATACTCAATACATGAGGACAGAAATGTCTTATCACTTGCTAGAATTAATGATCAACTTTCTGAGATTCCTAAATTAAAAAAGATGTTGTCTAGCCTTGAATATAAAATCTCCAAACTCCTTGATGAATTTTATGATGAACATGAGGATATTGCCAAAGAGACTTTCAAAGATAAAGGAAAGCAACCTGAACAAATTACCTCTTATGTTCCTCTCAGTAGACAGTCTGACCAAGGTTCTGCAAAATTTTCTGTAAAAGGAAAACAATCTTGTAATAATCCTTGTAATGAACCAGCTTTTTCCTCTGTAAATAATAAAATTACTGAGCACCTTTCAAGGCTTCAAGAATTACTTACAATGAATAAACCCAACAAAGTTGAGCTCTCAAGTAGCCATAAAAATTGGCCAAAACTTGACCAATATCCAAATTTTGATGGTGATTCATCCTCTGATTGGCAACATTTTATTCAAAGAATTGATAATTTAAAAAATTCATATAAATTGCCTGATGAAAAAATTGTCTCAAATTTAATTTTCTTATTTTCTAATGTTTCCCTGATGTGGTATGAATCTGTTCTAATGTACAATCATGATTATACTTGGAATGAGTGGAAAACATTAATTGAAAATCAATTTGGTGGATCAAAATTCAGATTGGCACAGAAGAGATTATATGAGAATGCTAAATATACATCTTCTTCCGTTGAAAATCCTGTTGTTTTCCTTATGAAAATAACAAAAATTCTGAGAGCTATAGATCCAAAAATGGATTAAGATATTTGGAGAGATAAAAACCTCTATAAATTGCCAAACTCTCTAAGAGATTTGATTGTGGCTAGGACTGAGCATGTGAGGGATAACTCATCTTTTATTAATATCTGTATTGAAGTACTACTCAACAAAAGATATGAACCAAAGAATTACCCTTTAAAGCTTTCCCATGATCAATTAAGATCTTCAACAAAACTTCCAGAAAAACCTGGTAAGCCCTCTTCCCTTGTTTCACCAAAGAAATATGCAACAAAAACTTGTTATAAATGTAATAAATAATGGAAGAAAGGAAACATTTGTGAAAAGAAAATTAATCTTGTTGAACAATGTGAGAAATCTGAAAATACTCAGGATGATCTTGATGATTTCTCAAGTGACTGTAATAGAAATATCTCTTATGACCATGATTCTTCTCAGGAGGTTCTAGTTTTAGAAAAAGATATCCAATATTTAGATAATTGGTCTGAAAATTGTGATATTGAATTCTCTTCTGTGAAAAATGCTGAAATAATTAGAGATATTACTTCCAGTTCCATTTTAATATCACCTTTAAAAGCACCAGTTATCATAAATGGCAAAAATGTTGAGGTTATTCTTGACTCTGGTGCTGGAGGAAGTGTGGTTTCTGAGAAAGCACTAGCTTCTGTGGATAAAGATTATCAATGCAAATTGTTACCTATAACATCTGAAAAATGGAAAGGTTATGGTTCTGTTTTATGTCCCATTGGCAAATACAAGACCACTGTGTTCTTTAAATATAATGGTGGTTTTGTCAGAGCTATTTTTGAATTTGTTGTAATGAAAAATGATAATTTAAGCAATTGGTTTATCATGAGAAATGACATTTTAACCATGTTTGGAATTAAATTGGATTCTGAAAACAATTGTTTTACCTTAAGTATGAATGGGAAAAGAAAATTTAAAATTTCTTCTTCCAAAAATTATTCTGCACCCTTATAAAAATCTTGTCATTCTTCAATGCAATGTAAAGGTATACAAACAGAGGAAATGGATGTGTTATTATCTGAAATTAACACAGCTGCATTTGGTGATCAATTTACTAATGATCAAAAAGATTTAATTTTTGCCTTGATTACATCTTTCCCTATGGCTTTTGCTCATGGTTCCCATGTGTTAGGATTGGTTAAAGATGAAATGAAAATTTCTTTGTCTTGTAATTTGGATTAAATAGCTCCTAGCCTGAACAAAAAACCTTATCCTGCTTCTCCCACAAAGAGAAAAGACATTGAAGATAATATCTCAACTTTATTAAGTATGAATATTATTGAAAAAGTGGATGTCACACCCAAATATTGTGTCATCTCTCCAGTCTTGATCTCCTATGAAAAAGATAAAGCTAGGATTTGTGGAGATTATAGGTCTTTAAATACTTATACAGTGGATGATATTTACCCTTTTCCCAGGATAAACTCAACACTTGCAACCTTACAGGGTGAAAAATTTATTAGTTGTCTGGATGGTAATAAATTTTATCACCAAATTCCTGTACAAAAGGACTCCCAAAATTTCTTTCTTATTGCAACACATATGGGAATATATAAATATATTAGAATGACTTTTGGCTGTAAAAATGCCCCTTCAGTTTTCCAAAAAGTAATGGATAACACATTTCATCAGGAAATAATTGAAGGATGGTTAATGGTTTATATTGATGACATCATAGTTTTTTCAAAAACTTTTGATGAACACATCCAACACTTAAGCAGAGTCTTCCAAAAAATGGATTAAATCAATATGACTCTATCCTTGAATAAGTGTAAATTTGGTTTTCAATCCCTTAAAGTCCTAGGTCATGTAGTTTCTGGCTTACAAATATGTGTAGACCAAGGAAAAAGTGCTGCTATCCATAATGTGTCAGCACCAACTCCTGTGAGGGAAATCCAAATTTTTTTGGGAATGTGTGGCTCCTATAGACAATACATTAAAAATTATAAAGTCATAGCCTTACCACTGACCAAATAACAAGAAAGGATGTGGCTTATATATGGAATGAGAATACTCAAAAAGCTTTTGACACATTGAAAAAATGTTTAATGTCAGCTCCAATCCTTTCCCTTCCAGATTTTAATAAGCCTTTTGTTCTCTATACAGATGCAAGTTTTATTGGACTTGGTGCTGCTCTACACCAAAAACTAATTATTAATGAAAAAATTTCAGAAGTAATAATTTGTTATATCTCAAGAACCTTGAGAAAGAGTTAATTGAAGTATGGTTCCACTCAATTAGAGTGATTAGCAGTTGTATGGGCTCTAGAAAAGCTTCATTATTATCTAGATGATCAAAAGTTTGAATTAGTTACTGATTGCAGTGCTGTGAAATCCCTCTTAAACTTGAAAACACCAAATAGACATATGTTTAGATGGAAACTTGCTGTTCAAGAATACAGAGGTAGAATGACTATTATTCACAGGGCGGGAAATGTTCATTCAAATGTTGATATGCTGTCTAGATTACCTCTTCCAAATGATGTATCCGATCCAGCTTATGTGCCTAAAGATGATACAGTACATATACATGGTATATATATTGTTGATATGGAAGAGGAACTATTACAATTGATTCTGGATTCATATTATAAAGATTCTATTTTAAATAAATTAGTTACAATCTTAAATGATCCAAAGAATGCTTCTATTCAAGCATTGATAAAAATTCTTCCTCCAAAGTACCGAAATTCTTTGAGTAAAGGAAAGTTTTCCATTGAAGATGGTTATATTTATTACAGGAGAAAACTTACAAATGTAATTGTTATTCCTCCTTCCATGAAAGAAACCATCTTAAAACTTTGTCATGATGACATATTAGCAGAAAATTTTGATCTTGAGAAAACCATAATCAGAATTAAAAACACTTCTTGGTGGGCTTATATGTCTGAAGACTCTAAATTATATGTTGAATCATGTGATTCTTGTCAAAAGTCTAAAAAATTGACAGTTAAAAGAGCAGGATTATTGCAACATATTGAAGCACCTGATGCTCCTTGGCAAATCATTAACATGGATTTTGTCACTGGTCTTCCTGTAGCATGTAAAGACAGTTATAACTCTTGTTGGGTAATAGTGGATAGATTCACCAAAATGTGTAAATTTATTCCCTCCCACAAAGATGTATCCACAAAAGAATTAGACTTCTTGTGGTGGTCATACATGTTTAATATTGTTGGATTTCCAAAAGCCATTATCTCTGATAGAGACCCAAAATTTACATCTGGATTTTGGACATCTTTGATGGATATCTGTGGCTGTGAGTTAAAATTATCTACAGCTCACCATCCTCAGACTGGTGGTCTAGCTGATAGAATGATTCAAACTCTGGAAGATATGATTAGAAGGTGTTGTGCTTTTGGATTAGAATAAAAAGAAAATGACAGATTTACTCATGACTGGGTCACTCTATTGCCTTGTCTTGAGTTTGCATATAATAGAACTGTTCACTCTGTCACTGAGAAAAAGCCTTTTGAGCTTTGGTTAGGTTATGCTCCAAAAAATCCTGCTCAAATTCTCAATAATAAATTACCTAAGTTGGAACTACACCCTGGTGTAAAATCGTTTATGCAAATGCAACAGTTATTCAGAAAGCATTCTCAAAGCTGTATTGATAACACTACACAATTTAGGGGGTGGAATTGCTAACCAGTCCCCAACCTGAACTCAGGAAGAACTCATACTATACTCATACTGAACTCTACTTGAAGACCCACCTAAAAATTTTCTGCTGAGTGGTGTTAATCCCTGATTGTTTTGTTCCTTTGTCAATAGCTCAATTTTTGTTCATTCTGTGGTGAATTTGAGCTCAAGGTTGTGGACTTGCTAACAAGTCCGCCCCCGTATTGTGCGGTGTTAGTATAAAAATAATTTGAATTAAATTTTTGTATTAATAGAACTTTAAACTTTTTAAATAAAAGAATTTGTATTCTTAAAATTTAGTATTAATATAATTTTATTTCTCTTCCAACCTGACATTGAGCACAGTGTTAGAGAAATAAAAATATAAGGGAAATTTAATATTAATTTTAAATAATTACTAAATTTACTTATTGTAAGTAGTTAAATTATTACAAGTAATTTTAAAGTAAATATAATATTATAATTAATAAAATAAGAGTTAAAAAGTTGTGGCTTCATCCCAATAAATAATTAATTATTTTACTGGGTAAGTCTAGTAGCCTGGCTGACACCATTTCACTTTCCATTCCTTATAATATAGTATATATTTATATTTTTTTATTTTTATAAGATTATTCTTCTCATTTCTTTCTTTTCTCCTCTTGTGCATCCCAAGCTCCTAACCTTTAGAACCCCCTCCCTCTTTAAAATCTATATTTACTCTCCCCATTCCTCTCCCCTCCCCTACCCTTGTGCCCCCTTTCTCCACCCCTCTCCATTCTAACTCACCCCACCTTGTGTTTTTTACCCCATTCTACCCATTTTGATACCTTTTACTCCCCTATCTATCCCATCTCACTAATCCTCACTTTGTTATCTCCCCTTTCCACATGTTTTACTCCATAGGGAGCAAGAATAGTTATTTAGAAAGAAAAAGGGGGGGTCAGACAAAAAAAGGCTTGATTGTGGTTGGGAAGAAATGGTTTAGGTGTGGAGTATAAAAAGTTCATATGAAAGCGAGAGGAGTGAGATGAGATACAAAATGGGTATTATGGGGTAAAAGATTTAATAAAATGGTGAGAAATGAGGAAAAAGGGATGTTTTGGGGTAGCAAGACATTTGAAAGGGGTTAAGAAGGATGAGGAGAAAAGAAAAAGGGGTTGGGTGGGTTTAAAAGTGAATGGGGAGGGGAGGGGAGAGGTGAGAAGCGTTATAAAATATTGTGGGAGGGGTGCAGAGTGCAACAAGATTGCGAGAATAGTTTTTGAAAGGAGAGGGGTGAAAAAGCAGGGAAAGGTGAGAAAAGGTAAAAAGTGTGTCAAAAGAGGCAGAAAAAAACTGAAGGTGGACTCTATTCTTTGACCAAAGAACAGAGTCCACCCTTTCAGTTTTTAGCACTTTTTTCTACCTTATAAAATAATCAATACCTCTACTGTCTTGCTATATGTACAATTCCATCCACAAACAATACAGCTTTATTTGATGATGACATTAAAGGCTTCAATTTATGACAGAATATTTATTAATATACAGATATTATCCGTTAAATACTATTTTACTTTCTTAGAAATTATTTTACAAAATTCTTTTGATAACTACAAAGTAGATAGAAAAAAAAATTAGGAACTTTTTTATAAAAAATTTGAAAAAATGAACATAAACTATGTCGAAATTTTCAATTAATACTCTTATTGATTTCATGAGATGGATTTATTTGAATTTAAACTTAATGATTAATTCTTTTGATGACACTAAAAAAATTATTGAATTAAATTATTTAATCAAAATGAAGATTTAACAAAAAATACATTTTAATGTTTCAAGTTTTTGCTTGATATTTTTTATGATTACTATAAATACATAAATAAGTACCTGTAATAATTATGAATTTGAGAAAATAAAATAATTAAGATCTCTTAACACATGTAAAATTATCAATTCAGTAAAAAAATAAACCACTTGAGTCCTTTATTTTACTACACTATTTTAACTCCAATGACTATACAAGTTTTTACATCAATATATAACTTATTATTCATTGAAATTATTTTGGGCTACCAATGAGATCTTCTGTACAACTGTGTTTGAAACAGATTTAAACTATGAGAAAAAATTTAATTCTAAAAAAAATTTATATTAGATTTTCTAATTTAATATTTAAGTGTATTTTTATATCAAAAAGTAATAAATTAAATAATTTTCATCTCCAAAAATAAATAGAAGTTATTTATTATTTTGAAAAAATATTATATAAAAATTGATTGTAATTCTATTTTCAATTATTATGATATGACTTTTTTTTCTGTATGATATGTTAAGAAAATTAATAAGATCAAGACTCAAAAATGATAAAATTTATAAAAGGTAGCAGATCTTCTGTTTAATTTAAAAAAATTTAAAGATGGAATTTTTTTTAAATACAAATTATTTAGGTGCTTCTTATTATCTTTTTTTTTGGATTTATATATATAAGCTCAAGTGAAGCCTAAAAATATAACCTGGGTAGTTTTTTGTAAAAGGTAATAAATATTGTTACATAAATTGATTTGTTTATACAAGAAAAGTATAAAGCTAATTTTAGTTGAAAAAGTTACAGAAGAGATGAAAGATTCTCATTTTAAATAAATTTTCATAAATATAAATTAATGCTGTTATATATTTTCCATAATGCAATTGCTATAAATATTAATATTGTCTTTTTTCTAATAAACTTTCATATTGATTTTATGTTATATACTTTTACATTTGATAGCAACATAATATAATGTTAAACTATCAGTGTAGGTATGATATTTCTAAAAAATTATTGATAAATCTTTAATCCATATACTTTTACTTGAGCATAAGTTTTTAATTTTGAGTTGGGAATTAATTCTGATAATTCATTTTTCTAGAAACTATAAGTGTATACCTGAGCCAGTTTATTTATTAATATTTGAACACCATGAAATTGAGTAATTATGTCTATTAATTTAGAATATGAAGTAATTTTTATAATAACCAAAATTTAATCTTTTTCATGCTATTATTTTTTCATAGGGATATTTAAAAATACCTATTGTATCTCTTGTACAAAATAAACATCATATAGTAGATCTTCAATGAGAAACTGATAGAATGATAAAAAAAACCACTTACACCTACTACAGAGAGTCCTTGAAAAATATTAAAGTCTAAAATTAAATTTTAAACAACTCTTTTCACACCATAAATTTTTTTTAAATGTGTGGTTTATATTTCCTGGTGAGAACTTTTCTTATCCCAAAAAATAATATTCAAGCACACTTTAGATTTAGAATAACATTTTTTAGAATATTATATTTTTATATTTATTTTATCTTTAAGATTTATTTTAGTTTATATGTCTTTTTGTCAAATTAAAAATTTACTGAGTAGTCAATAATTTTTCAATTCATGAAATAACTCTACCAGCTCATAATATTCTTATGAAATGGTGATAAAATATATTATAAAAATTTCCATAATCTCAGCTATTTATTTCTTTTAAAAAGGTTATAATGTGAAATTCTTAGTATTTGAGGAATATATAGAACTGTAAAAGGCAGAAATTATTTTTATTTTACTTTTAATCATCCTTTTGAATTTTAAAATCTCAAAAACTGGATTAAACTCTACTATCATAAGAAATAAACTTCCTCAAGAAATATATACAAATAATATTTAAAATAATAGTTCTTAGTATAAAGAAGGTGTGAGACTCCTTTATTGAGTCAGAAATCAGGAAAAAACACATTCCTGTATTTGAACTCTTTAGTTGTGTCTGTTTTCCCCTGAATTCTAGGATATAAAATTTAAGAGTTTTGCTGGTTCATTTGGTTTTTTAGATAAATTAATTAAACTGAAAATAGTTATAATGCATAATCAAAATTATAAATTTAAATCAAAGAAAAAATAAGTTATTACAGTCCAAACTTAAAAATAAAAGTTTCAAATTCAGATTTGACAGGAATTTTCAAGAAAATCAGTCACTGATTGTGTTTTATATGTTTTCCAAAAAAAATTAATGAAATAATTAAGCATGTTTAAAGTGTTATGTTTGTAATGAATAATAAAATTTTCCATCCTTTTATTGATAAATTTCAATTCAAAATTAACATTGAATTATGTTTCATTAAAAAATGATGTGAATTAATCTTATTTTTTAAGCTCTCCTTATTATATTTCTATTAAATGTGCATTAAAATCTCAATATCCTTTCAGTAAAGATCCATCCTTCCTTGGAAAAGAGTGCAAGATGAGTTCAAAGTAAAGCTCAGTATGAGTTCAGTATGGGTTCAGTCTGGGTTCAATCTGAGTTCCAACTGACTTCAAGTTGAGGACTTGCTTGCAAGTCCCCCCCAAAAAATTGCATGATGATTAAAAAAAAACAAAGCCTTCTTCAATATCAGAATAAAAATCTTATTCTTAATCGAAGAGGAGATCAAGAGCTGGGAAACTCATTTTTTTGATGTACTTTATCAAAATTTTAGAGTGAGGAAGGAATGACTCTTATATGATATGAAAATAAAAATTTTGTATGATTTTTTGATTCATAAAGTGTTATCACAGCAAAAAATCAAGTGGTACCTGCTATCAGGTGGCTATCCCTATATTAAGTTTTAATTTAAAAGTAAATTTGTTTTGATGTTGCATAAGATAGTGTGCTCATTATTCAGTGCAGAGACTTTCAAGAGAATTACAGCTGAGCTGAAATTTAGTTAAGTCAAAGATAGGGATTGGCACCTGGTACCAGTTTCACATGTTTTTTTTCTGGTGTATGCTTCTGATTTCTGTGTATGGATGAGATGATGCTGAAAAATCAGTTAAATGTGACTTTATTGTGAAACCAGAACTTTTGAATTCAAAAGTGCATATTTGAGTGAAACAAATGAATTATCTCACTTATGAAGTAAACTAGTGTTGAGGCTAGTGTGTTTTGGAAATAAACCCTTAGATAAGTACTTATTAAGCCAAAATTAAGTTTAGATTTTAAACTACATATTTTCCAGAACTGAAACCCTGTATTAAATGCTGTTTGGAATAAATTTTTGGTACATCCAATTGTATTTTCTTATTTGATTTTCTAACTATCATTTATTGAACAATCCATAGTCTCAAATGATGAGCCCATATACTGAGACCAATAGTGACCTGGTAATGGAAAATTCTCTAATTCATAATGGTAGGCAGATTGATGAGATTATTTACATTTTTGGGTGTTTTTTATTTTATTTTTCACCATATTTAACAGATCTAAACCATATAGGGAAAGTTATTTTTTGATTATAATAAATATTTTAAGTCATTAAGGAGTAAAATAGTTGTATGAAATATTAAATATGATAGAAAATGAAGTTTTTATTTATTTTATTTTAGAAGGAAAGGGTTTATTTATTCCTACAATTATCTGAATAAAATTCAAGTCTAAAGTTAAAATTTTGGTCAAGATATTAAAGCTAGAGACTAAATTTTTTTTATGGATAAAGCAAATTGTTATAAAATTTTCTCATGAAATTTTATGAAATTTTTATGATTTTCTTAAAATTTTTAATTAATAAATTAAATTTATTTTAAAATTACTAATTCTCTGTAATATTTACTTACTTTTAAAGGTCTTTTCATTGAAGGTTAGCTCAGTTTAGACTAAACAAATTAATTTAAAATAAATTTCAGATCCCCAGCTGTCTTTCATAGGTTTTTTAACTTTTTTTGTTGCTTTAAATTGTTTAAATGACATTTCTCATGACTCCAGGTTAACTGTGGGCTTACTACAGATCAACATAGAAGGGGATTTATATGTTTCAGGTGAATAAATCGCAAATTTTGGCTGTAGAGCTCAAATACTCATATCAAATGGTTAGAATATTGATGAATATTATGAATATATGTTACCAATACACTGGCAAAAATTAGGAAAATGTGAATATTGAAAAGGGAAAAATCTTTTGACAACAGCCAAGAATATTTTAAAACAAATATTTGGATATATAATTTTAGGGTAAAATTGGAAATCACTGATCCTTGAGAACTCAATTTTACTACTTAAAATATAACATTCATCAGATATGAAAAGTTTAAATCAAAACTTCTTTTATAAATTCCTGAAGTCTCTGGTGTAGCTTGAAAACTCCACTTATTATTTTCTGTCTCTGGCTTATGTGTGATAACTGGTGGTAATTATTGGACTATCTGGTATATTGTTTTTTTCAGGCTTAGTTCAAGTTAAGAGTTGTGAATAGCTTGATTATGCAGTTTTTTAGAAGATTTTAATGTTACAGTATGAATAGAGTTGTCCAAGTCCAATTAAGTGTTAAAATATAATTTAATATAATGGTCTCAGTAATATAATCTCACTTATTATAAATAGTTTACAGTTGAAAATTGGTAGAAAAATAGAACTAATGATGTAAAACAATATTTAAATACTTAAAAAGTACTAATGAGTATGATTTAAAATTTATTGGTTAAATGTTAAAAAAGATGAAGTAAAGAATGTAGAATAATAGCACAAAAACTTCCTCCTTCAATACCCATAAAACACAGGTGTCCACCCCTTGTTTCCCAGACCCACTACATTTCCATCCCCAGGCACTACAGTACTCTGAGAGTGCTCATCTCCTTATGGTGTCCACTTCAAGATAAATCACAGTCGTAAAAACAAAAGGAATTTCCTTTTAACAAATACTTACCATTTCACATATCATAATACAAGAAGAACACAGGATAATCCATCAAATTATAGTAATAACCCAAAAACATAATATATGCGTGTTATTCTTTAAATAAATCACTAAAAAAGGAAATGAAAGAACACAAAAATAATGTCTAAATAAGGTTAATCAAAAAGAGAAAATTAAAACACTAATTATAATAATTTTACCATTGAAACCCCCATTTAAAAATACCCATTATAGCCTTTAAACCCAATAAGAAACCAGAAAAATACATGAAATGTGGGGTAACTCAATGCAGAGTCTTGGAAGGAGCTTGCATGGGTAACACTTGAATAGTCTAGTCCATTCAGGAAAATTTAGGTGTTATGGTGAATTGTGGCAATTGATCATAAGTTTGATTCAATTATTAGTGCATATAATGAGGTCAGTGCACATGTAATGCAACTAGGACACTCAATAAGCACCTCTCACATATTTTAGAGTGATTACACATATATTAGGGGGTGTCAGTTCTGGCAAATCCGCACTTACAAATCCGCACTTAAATAAGTGCGGATTTCCAAAACACACTAGCCCCAATACTGGTGGATTTCAAAATGAAATAAGTCACTTATTTCACTCAAATCCGCACTTTCTCAACCAAAAGTGCTGATTTCACCATCAAGTCCCATTTCACTGATTTGTCAGCATCATCCCATTCATACGCAGCACTCCGCAGCATAACACTTCATAACTCAAAACATTGTACATCACTTACATCTTAATATCATATCATATAAGAGTCATGCCTTCCTCACTTTCAAATCATGATAAATTACATAAAGCAATGACTTTCATGGCTCTTGAACTGCTCTTGGACTCTGATTCCGATTCTGATCTAGAAGAAGATTTTGTCGTTTTATCAAAAATGGCCAGGAAACGTTACCTTCTTCCCAGAAAGCCTCAAGTACTTCATACCCCCAAGTACACCATCCAAACACTTCTTAACCTATCTACACCCAGTTTTAGACAGCTGTTCAGGACTTCTCAGGAATGTTTCCTTAAATTGCTTGAGCTTATTCAGGATCATCCCATATTTCACAATAATTCTCAAAAAGAACAACGACATCCTTCAATTCAATTGGCCATCACACTATGTCGTTTGGGTTCAAATGGTAATGGAGCCGCTTTGAAACGTTTAGAAAATGTCTTTGATTTAGGGTATGGTTCAGTTAACACTTATACCAAACGATGTATCACTGCCATCAACTCCTTGGAATCTCAACTTCTCACCTGGCCAACAAAAGAAGAGCGACTTGAATCATCTCAGGTTATGCAAGCAGAGGGCTTTCCAGGATGTATTGGTTTTGTTGATGGTACTACTATTCCTTTGAGCCAGAAACCTGCTCAAGGTGGAAACAATTACTTTGACCGTAAAAAGAGGTAGATTATTTTTAACTCCTTTCATCCTCCTTGAAACTAACACAAACAAATATATCTTCTTTATAGATATTCAATTAACGTTCAGCTTATATGTGACGTAAACAAAAAATTTATATCATTCTTCGCTGGCTATCCTGGCTCATGTCATGACTCCTACGTCTTCCAAAGAATGCATATTTCAAATGAACCTGAAAAATTCTTTGATGAAAATCAGTATCTTCTTGCAGATTCTGCTTATGTGAATGGAAAGTATGTACTTCCTGCTTTTCGGGGAGCAGCTTCAGAAGACAGTCAAAATGCCAAATTCAACAATCATTTGGCAAAGTCAAGAGTCCATATTGAACATTCTATTGGAATCTTGAAAGGCCGTTTTTCTAGTTTAAGGGAATTAAGAAGTCCTCTTAGAAATAAATCTGAAATGGAGGCGGTGATCAACTGGATTCTGTGTTGCACTATACTTCATAACCTACTTGCTGACCTAAAAGATCAATGGTTAGAGCTGTATGAAGATGAACAAGTTGATTCACCTCCGACTATATCCAAAACTTCTATTTCTCAATCAACTAGTATAAGGGCGAAAATCCTTCCAATAACACTCCAACATTTTTCAACGCAATTTTAATTTTTTTCTCTTTCTCTTCAAATTATCAATTTGCATGTATTATTCACTGAGAATGGTAAATTTTTTTGCATATTTTTTTGGTTTTTGAATTTGCTGTTAAAGTCTTATTTTTTTTCTCTCTGTGTTTTCTTTCATCAACTCAACATGAAATCACATATTTTCAGCAAACACCATGCAATATAGGGGGAGGACTTGCTAGCAAGTCCGCAACTTGAAGTCAGATGGAAATCAGATGGAACTCAGACTGAAGTAATACTGAACTTTCACTTGAAGTATCACACAAATAACAATGGATCTATATTGAAAACATAGTGAAAGTGTGAGGATAACTGAATGGAAGCCAGAAAAAATCATTCCATGAGTCTACTCAATGCAAAGTATTTTTTGAAACAGCTTATTAAAATAATACTTTATTAAATTAATTTGATCAATAAAAATTGATTGACAATATTGCAATTCTTAAATACAATAATTTTATTAAAAAATTTCAGATTACATATAAAAAAAATCAGTGACTTTTTCTATTACTTACAACTGTTTTTACAGAATTGAAAACTATGTTTCAGCTAATATTTTATGGAAGTGAACTCTGTTCTTCGCCCGAAGAACAGAGTTTATCCTCCTATTTTCACACTCTGTTTGCACCAATCTCCATCCCTTTCAATTCTATCAACACATGCTTGTCTTCCCTTCCCATGCCTTTCGCTATCCTCCCAGCCTTCCTCATAGAAAGGACACATGACATTGAGCTTTTCGGAAACAGTAGTAATTCCAATCTCCAAATCATCATCGTCAATACCAAAGCCAGTTTCATTTACAGCATGATGAGTCTTTTTATATTTTGAATGGTAACTCTTAAATCTCTCCTTCATTTGTTTAGGATTGATATCGATTCTCCCCCTTGTTTTCTTCCTTACTTCATTGGCCATCAACAAGTAGCCATTAACCTTTGAAGAAGGTGGACGTCCAATACGAGTGGACTTTTCACATCCAAAACATGCTTCAAAATTTTATTTTATTTTAAGGAAGTTGATTATGATGAGATAATCATCCTTTTTAAGCTGACCTGAACCTGCCTTTAATTTTTCAGGTGTAGGGCTTGCTTTACGAGGAGACTTTTGTGACGAAGCAGATTTTTGAGTTACCTTTTGAGATTTGGAATGTCTGGGAGGCATTATGAAACTGGCACATAACAAGAAAAAAGATTAAAAAGTAGAAGAAATAAGTAAAAAAGAATGTAAACATGCCTGGTCAAAATATTGAAAATGTCAGGAAGGGGTGTGTGCCGAGGATTGATGGGTAGGTAGCGAGGAAGGTCAGTGTGTCACATGTTACAGGGATGGGGTAAGAAAGGAAGGGATGTTTTGTGGCCAAAATGTGGTTGTGAAAAAAAACGGGAAAAAAGTGCTGATTTGAGGTCATAACTGACACCCTTTTTTGAAATAAGTGACTTTTTTGCAAAATTTAAGTGCTGATTTGGTTTGAAATCCGCACTTAATTTAAGTGCGGATTTGCCAGAACTGACACCCCCTATTGAGTGTACCATAGTGAGTAATAAAAATGAAATTAATAACTTTCCAATTAATGAAGATTTGCATGTGGGATAAATGCAGGCAACATAAGGCCACTCCACATAAGCCATTTCTAGAATAAAAAACATCAATTTTTATAAGTTTTATATTAAGAGAAAAAATTAGCCCAATAACTTAATCTAAATGAGTAAAATTTATCTGCTAAAGCTCATTTTTGATATCCCTAAAGTTATAGTGCATATATTCAACTTTTAAGTGATTTAAAGTGCTTTTATCAATTATTTCACTATAATAATAAAAAAAGACAGCTCAAGGCCACTTGATAAATTATAAAAAATTAATTCCAAGGTACTTAACACTAACTATAATTATTTCCACTTGATATTAAGTGCATAATACTTATAAAAGGTGGGTATATGCATGTATAAAGGTATTTCTTTAGCATATACTGTAGTATAGGCATAGGGGGAAAAATTCTGAGCCAAATGTCTGGTTCAGTTTTTGGTTTCAGGGTTCAATAACAAGTTTGATTCAGGAAATGAACCTTTTTGAGCACAGGGCCTTAGCTTAGCAGAGAATTTTTCCAAATTCCCTTTTTTTTGTTTATCTGTTGTTATCATCTCTCTGGTTTTCCACTTCTAAACCCCATAAATGACTCCTCCTTCACCTCATTGTTCATGAGCATTTTCTTGTTAAATTTATTACTTGTTTCTAATAAATTTGCTTTGGTACACTCTTTTGATAGTTTAATTTTCTTATTTTTTCATAGTAAATGTAGGTTATCATTTTTACTTTCTCTTGCAACATCACCCTTCTTAAAATCTCATTTTTTAAGTATAATACATTCTTGCAATTTAGTCTCCTTTCTCTATTGAAAATTTTTTTCCCCTCTCATGGATTTTCCCTTTACTAATTACCACACATGAAACTCCCCTCTCATACCTCTTTTCTCCCCTTCCCTCCCTCATCCCCTTTCTCTGCTCCTCTTCCCCACCCACCTGTCTCCCTCTCCTCTCCTCCCCTCCTAATCCTCTTGCTTCTATCCCCCTCCCCTCTGCACAATTTTGCATCCCTTCTCTCATAATTTCTCTCCATCCTCTTGCTTTTATTACCTCACTCTCTCCTCTCTGAACCTCCCTTCTCCTCCTCATTTCTTTTGATTCCTACCCCTAAACTTATTTTTCAACTTGAAACCTCAAACATTAAAAAATAAAGTAAGTGATAACCAAAAAAGAAAAAAATTAAATTAATTTTTTAAATTATAACTAAATAAAGAAGTAAAAAATACATAAAAAATTAAACTCAACAACTAACACAACATCCTCACCTGAACAACAAAAAACTAAAAATAACAAAATTCTACCAAAAATATAATAAATAAAGTAATTTCAAACTGAAAAAAAAATTAAATAGTATAAAATAATGTTAAAAAAATAAATTTAAAGACCTTAAATGACACAGAGCTTACTTGCACTATTATATAGCTCATCAGTACACCAATGAGATGCACTTTTTAAATATAGCCAAAAAAAACCAATTAACTTCAATAGGGGGTATCAATGTTCAGGGATCCACAATTAGGGATCAAGAATTTTTTTACCCAGGATCAGACATTATTAATTGTGGAAGATTCTTATCCACTAGCCCCGGGGCTAGTGGATAAGGAATCCACAATAATGCATTATCCCGCCTCTTATACCCCGATTTCCGTTCCTAATTCCTGATCCCAAACTCATCACATCCATGATGGATTTTTAAGAAAGTCACATGACTTATTATTTCTGATGCCATCCTTAAGTCTTTCCTCACTCTATGATACTAAATTTTGGTGGCAAACACATAAATTTTTTTCTCATCCTTATGTGTTTCTTCACTCTATGATACTTAATTTTGGTGGTGAACACATAAGATTTTTTTCTATCTAGACACCCTACCTGCTCATTTGGTGGTTAATTTCCACTTCCCACTCATCACCTAAACCATTTACCAAAAATAATGAAGCACCTCTCTACTAGGAAGCAACTTCACACAGCTATGAATGCTATCACTTTAGTTTTAGCCGCTGTAGAGTAGACTCCTACAGTCACCTTGCTGCAGGAAGAATCGAAGGGAGTTGGAAAAACAAAATGAAATCCCTATCCCTCTAAGTAAACGTAAGATTCAATTAACTAAGCTTGAAGATCTTCTTGAAGAGTTGGATAAAATGAAAATCTGAGAGAAAGACTTTGAAAGTGTTGGAAAACCTATAATATAGAAAAAAATAAGTGCAATAAATGATTAAACCCCCAAAACAAATACCTAATACCAGATAACTCTGATACAAGTCACAGCAAATACTTATAAAAAGCCGCAACACTTGCCCCAGAGACTGAAAAGTACAGTAAAGTACCCCAGAAACTACCCATGGGATGATCTGTTCAAAGGTGCCTTATTAAAGGTCTGCCCCAGATTTACCCAGTTTCCCACCAAAATTAAAGAGTGTTCTTTATTATATTTTTATTTTATAAATTTTATAAGAAAAGAAAAAAATTTGAGTCACCCCGGATGAGAGCTATCTAATGGTACCCTATATGTTGATATTTTTTATTATAATTGTTGTTATAAGTTAAATATTGTTAATTATCAAAAAAGACCCTTGTTATCGAAACTAAAAGACAAAAACATGTAGAAGACTAACATTTCCCTCCTTCTATCTGATTCTCCTCCTCCAGAACTCTCCAACAATACCCTACATGCATAGGATCTACAATAAACTTTTGATCTAACAAGCATAATAAATTCTAACCAAATTTCGCCACAATAGCCAAACTTTTCTGCAGTGACCAAAATTTGCACTGGTGATCAGACTTTTCAACAGTGACCAAACTTTAC
Organism: Hemileia vastatrix; assembly: GCA_030280995.1. Taxonomy (NCBI): domain Eukaryota; kingdom Fungi; phylum Basidiomycota; class Pucciniomycetes; order Pucciniales; family Zaghouaniaceae; genus Hemileia; species Hemileia vastatrix. The sequence continues at coordinate 12,018,837 of JASXTE010000018.1, read as the reverse complement.
CACAGTGCCCAGACTTTTCTGCAGTGACCAAACTTTGCACTGGTGATCAGACTTTCCCGTTGTGAGCAAATTTTGCCACAATGAGCTCTTTTTGCCATAATGCGCTAATTTTGCCAGAGTGAGTTTAATCTTTTCACCATAACCAAACTTTTCCACAATGACAGAATTTTTCCAGTACACCTTGCTTTTGCACCGGAAAATCACCAGAGCAAAATGGAGCGCACCAGAAAAAAAATGGCTACTCCATGAGCACACTGCATCCACCAAAAATACCAAGAGAGCCCTACAAAATCCAGTAAAACCAATACCCAATCCATGAAACCAGCAAATAACAATAGGAATACCAACATATATCCATTCCAAAAAACCATAAATCGTCCAAAAAAATCACCATAAATCCTCCAAAAATCACCATAAATCCACCCAAAAAAAAATCCAGTTAACTCCCTTCAACCAAATTAACACCCGCTAACACCATGATTTTCTTCCAACCAAGGTCCAATCAAATTTTCACCTAAGTAGCCTACCCAGATTTGGAATGCCACATCCTCCCTCCAATATGGAATGTCCCCATTCAATTCTGAATCACATAAAAAACTTTTCCACCATCATTTCAATAAAAATTTTGCTTCTAAAGTTGACTCCACTTGATTTTTGATGCTTCAATACACTGAGTATGAAAGAGTTGGCTTTAAACCCTACTGAGCTAGAACTGCAATGATCTAGACACCGCCATGAGGTCCTCTAAAATCCTTTACCATTCACCTCCAACAAAAAAAAAGTAAATTATGAGAGTGGGCTTTCATCTCCACTGAGCCAGAACTGCAGTGATCTGGACATCGCCATGAGGTCCTCCAATTTTTAAAATCACCAACTACAGAAAAAAAAACTTAGAGAGTGGGCTTTCATCTCCACTGAGCCA